>CAUYLG010005974.1:0-95353 GCA_963573385.1 Cacajao melanocephalus | reverse complement strand
TACAATTATTGGCATAAAAGAGGTTTTTAATACCCATTTTTAGACTGCATTCTAGCCTGGGCAATAGAACAAGAATCTCGTTCTCTCTCTCTCTTTCTCTTCCTCTTTCATTCTCTCTTACATTCTTTTTTTTCTTTCTTTTGCTCTCACTTTCTTTCCTCTCTTTTTCTTTCTTTCAAAAATAAAAAAAAAAAAAAAAGAAAGAAAGGATGCAGGCAACCTGGTTTTGAATCCTGACCCCATCCACTTACACTGTAAAGTAGTATTAGGGAATTCATTTAACCTCTGTACTACAATACATTGTGAGGAGTGAGTGAGTTCTATATAAAGTGCTTATTATCTGTGCCAGGTATTCTTTCAAGTGTTATAATATATACATGTTAGCAATTATTTTTACTAATTTAAAATTGGGTGCATTGTCTGTTTAGATGAACATTCCACTTAGTAATAAGCAGTTTTCCTTTTTCCTTACTCATTGTTGATGTAATTCTAGGAGTAGAAATTGTGGTTGTGGAGGGAGGCAGGTTTGGGGCAAGAAGCAGAGCAGGGTTTGGGAAAAGATACAGAGGCTGAGTATGGCTCAGGCCGGTTTACTGGGTAGATTTGTAAAAATGCTATTAAAAGAGAACAGAAGAGATGAGGTGATGTTTCTCTTATGCATACAACTCAGTTTTTTTTACTGAAGGCTTTATTGCTTGATTTTTCTTCCCATAGCAAAATTCTTCAGAGATAAAAGGGTCGCACCAGGAGGACTTCATCAAAATGTCATGTGCTTAGTTGTTCCGCAGGTAAAGTACGGCTGTGTCGTGAAAATGAGAAAGTGAAATGAGCCGACTCAAAGGCCTCGTCCCAGTTCAGGCCTGACGGGGAAAAGGGAAGGAGAGGGGTGGATGCTCCTGACTGCGCATCATGGAACGAGTTGGAAGCTTAGAAAGGCTAGAGTCCAGCATTTCTTAGACCAGAACAAAGAAGTGATTGGGCCCAGAGGACTGGAGCACCCAGCTAAGCCTTTCTCCTAAGCTGGTGTTTGCCCCAGTCAGCCAGGGATGGGAAGCATTTAGCATTCCCACTGCCCCTCACCTCTTCCCACATCCATGGTAGGCAGAGCCAACTCATCAAAGCAGTCATTCCTGATGAGCTCAGGGAACATCTCAGGTTTCCACCGCACATGATGCTCTAGGTAGGTTTCCCCTTGAGTGTGGTCATCAGGACTGGATGCATAATTTGCAGGTAGGTTTCCCCTTGAGTGCGGTCATCAGGACAGGATACATAATTTGCAGGGCCCAGTGGAAAATGAAAATGTTGAAGCCAATGTTCAAAAAGTATTAAAAATTTCAAGATGGCAGCAGCAGAGCATTAAATCAAGTGCAAGTCCCTCTGTGCATGGGCCCCTGTACACAGGTTGTAAGCCCATAAAGTCAGCCTTGTCTGCCCTATATCAGTTCCCTGGAAACAGACACTGAATGCCTGAGATCAGGGAATGCTCTTGGAAACGCATATGTAAGGAGTTGAGGGAAGCAAGCTGGACAAGGGGAGAAGCAGAACTGCAATGCAGTTGCAACAGAGACCTCAGTGATCCCACAGGAAGCCCTGAGCCCTTGGGCGGAGGCTGCCCCTACAGAGACAAGAGACCAGAATCTTTACCGCCTCACCACATTGCACACCCAGCAGTCACTGGATGCAGGCCACCCCGGGGAGAGGGTATGGCCTTGGGCAAGGTGGCTCTCTTTGGCCAAGGGCTATTGCCAGGAGGACCCAGGCCAGCACTTCAGCTGCCAACTCCCCCCATAGTTGGTACATGAGTACCTCGTCCTAAAAAATCTGTGCTGAGCATCACAGCATCCACTACATACGCTACCTCCAGCCCATTGATGGCCATTATTTTTCATTCCTGAAATGAATGTGGCAATTAATTGACCTGCTGGGACCAACATGATGAGGTCACTTTAATGAAATAAAATAAGGCAAATAGCAAGAAGAAAAAAAATGCCAGGAAATGCACCAGGGAAAATGGTGCCAATCCTTAAAGCCTGGAGCAGAAGAAGTTCCGAGGTACTGATTTTAGAGAAACATGGAAGTCCAGCAAGTATTTTAGAAGCCTGGTGGCTTTTCTACTGTTTTTATTGTCTGTAAGCATTTTCTTATGTTTTCTCTTTTCACAGCAAAGAGAAGCTGGCATTTTCAAACTGAACTCTGCTAAAGACTAAGATGGGAAAATAACATATAATATTATTATATTAATAATAATAATTAAGGCTTATGATTATAATAAGCACATCTTTGGGAGTATTCTCCTTCAAATGGCCCAGATCAACACAAATATATTTTGAGACTCTAAAACAAACACGAAATGTGTTTATACCTACCAATAAGGAGATATAAACACATTTGGAAATGTATATTTTAGACACAAATTTCAAAATATATTTTTCTGGAAAAATATATTCTGGACACAAAGTTCAAAAATGAATCACTATAAAATTGTTTTCTGGCTGCTTTAAAATTGCAAAATTTTAAGTTCAATAGTTTGCAGTTCTATTTGTAACAAAAGTTTTGTTTTAAAGGAAATTCAGTTAGCTAATTTCCGGTGCACTGAAATGAGTATGCTAACAAACATTATCCTAAAGATGCTTATTTCATGAATAAGAGACTCAGTTTTTAAAAATATTCCAATATGGTGTGCATTTATAAATGTATTATATATCTTTCAGACTTGTGCATTTTTTTAAAACAATTTGGGGTTATTCCCTCATTTCATCATGATATTTGCAAGGTTTATATTTGCAACTCTAGGTTAAGAAGTAGGTGCTAAGAAATGGTTTTAGTGGGGTCTAAATTGTTGCAGGGGTGTCCAATCTTTTGGCTTTTCTGAGCCACATTGGAAGAAGAAGAATTGTCCTGGGCCATACATAAAATACACTAATATTAAGGATAGCTGATGAGCTAAAATAAAAACAACTTGCAAAAAATATTTCATAATGTTTTAAGAAATCTTATGAATTTGTGTTGGGCCACATTCAAAGCTATCCTGGACCGCCTGCAGCCTGCAGGCCACGGGTTGGACAAATTTGGTTTACAGGCTCCTATACACTGAGAATAACCCAAAGGGAAGCAAATACTAAAGAGCCCCTAGGCTCTGCCCCTCTTTCCTGAATATATCAGTTCTGTGGCACGGTCCCTCAGAAGTCCTCACTTGCCTGGGACAAAACCAAACCTTGGAATTCTTCTTCTACCCTACTCTCTACAGCCAGCGGGACCCTGATTCAACCAAAGCCTTATGAAGAAGTCCAATAAGCATGTTAGAAGAGAGGGATTCTGGCTGGAAAAAAGTGTGTATATGGGGGAGGAGGGAGACCCTTCGATCAATTTCATCTGCCACTCCTTAAGGTATTGAGTATTGAAAACTATTCTCCAAAGTACTGCACACTTTGCTCAGGGCTGTTGTTTAGGGTGAAAATGAGATTATAGCCATCAAAGCAAAGCAGAAAGGATTCCAAGTACGGACAGATGCTTCTCTTGTTCATATTATTTTGTGTGTTTCTGGGCAAGTAAGTCAACATTAAAATAAGTATCTCCCAACAAGATGCATAGCTCCATGAAGGCAAAGCACCTTTCCTCTGCACCTTTGCACAAGGTAGGGCCTCAGTAAAAATGTGTTGACTATAAAAGAACATGGCTTGCATGTTCTTTTATAGTCACACATAGTGAAATTTATGTTCAAGTTCCATCAAGCTCTCACTAATTAAGCTGGAAGATCTTCCAAGAGATCATGAGTGCAATGCAAAATGCATGGTAACAGGTAACATTTGTTGAGTGTTTCTACCAGGCAGCACTGTTCTAAGTGCATTACACACCTATAGTATCTACAAGGTATATAATATTATAACCATTTTGCAACCAGGCACGGTGGCTCACACCTGTAATCCCAGCACTTTGGGAGGCTGAGGTGAGTGGATCACGAGGTCACGAGACCAGCCTGGCCAATATAGTGAAACCCTGTCTCTACTAAAAATACAGAAACAGCCAGCGTGGTGGCGGGTGCCTGTAATCCCAGATTCTCGGGAGGCTGAGGCAGGAGCATCGCTTGAACCTGGGATGCGGAGGTTGCAGTGACCTGAGATAGTGCCACTGCACTCCAGTCCAGGTGACAGTGCAAGACTCCTTCTCAAAAAAAAAAAAAAATTATAACCATTTTAGATGGAGAAACTGAGACATAGCAGTGTTAAGTAACTTGCCCAATATTCTACAGCTACTAAGGGTCAGAGCTTGGATTCAGACAGGATCAGAGCCCAGGTTCTCAACCATTAACCTTCAGAGAGTTGAAAACAGATGATTGTCACTGATCCAATATGAACTTGGTTCCTGGAGTTCATTCCTTTGTGGGGTCCTATGTTTAACCCAGATAGAACCAGACAAACTTTTGGTTCCAGCTTTATTCAGCCATCCAACTCTATCCTTTTAAAATGCAGAAACCAAAGCTCAGATGTATCAACTATCTTGCCTGAGATAAGAAAACAAGTTAAGGTAGGAGAGATGCCATTGCCGTTACTAAACTACTTACCATCTAAATTACCACAGCACCTCAGCTTCAGGATCTAAGTATGTTTGGGGAAGTGAATGGACGTCTTAAATTCCATTTATGTCTTATGATGCCATCACCCCCTGCTTGGGATGCAAAACACAAGCTTCTTAGTCCTTTGCCCTTTTTATTTGCAACTTGAGATAGGATTTCACTGATCTGGGACAAAGGACTCACTTGAGGCATTTCTTAAACTGTGCAAATTCTCAGTTTCTATCTTCCAATTCAGGTTCACCAGGCAGGTCTAAAGTGGAGACCAGGAATCTGTCTTTATAGAAAGCAAACCAAATGATTCTGATATCAGAAAGATACTGCCCTGGGCTGGGCGTGGTGGCTCAAGCCTGTAATCCCAGCACTTTGGGAGGCCAAGGTGGGTAGATCATGAGGTCAGGAGTTCGAGACTAGCCGACCAACATGGTGAAACCCCATCTCTACTAAAAATACAAAAGTTATCCAGGCATGGTGGCACACGCCTATAGTCCCAGCTACTCGGGAGGCAGGAGAATCATTTGAACCTGGGAGGCGGAGATTGCAGTAAGCTGAGATCACACCATTGCACTCCAGCCTGAATGACAGAGCAAGACTCCATCTCAAAAAAAAAAAAGATACTTCCCTGGGTTATAAGGATTATTTCTTATCTGTGGCTTGGATAAATGGAGAGAGAGAGAGAGAGAGTGAGTGTGTGTGTGTGTGTGTGTGTGTGTGTGTGTGTGTCTAGAAATCACAACAAATCCCCTTGGCCTGGAGCAGACCTTGCTAGTGGTTGGAGCCTACAGCTCCCTGTGTGTGTCTATGCCCCCTTCTCCGTGGTTTGGCTGGGCTTCTAGGAAAGACCACAGACAGGTAGCCCTGCCATGTCCTGCACACAGCCTTCACTCAGCCTGCGTGTGTGCTGGGCTGGGGGTGCGGGAGAATGATTTGACTGTGTCCAAGCCACCATGGTGCACAGACAAGCTGGGACTTTGTTTGCAAGGCCCAATTTCCATTCCCTGCTGGTGCCAACAGCTCAGTGTGGGCAGTCAAAACTCCAGATTCCTTCAGAGAAAGCCAGTTATCTGTTAGACTTGCTTTGTTTTCCAGGGCTCTGTCTTGGCATCTCTGCCAAGGACATGTTTTGACTGGATCCACTCCCCTGGCGACTGCTCATCTCTGGGAAGCTACGCTAAGAGAGAAACGTGGCCCAAGAGATAGCAGGGGAGCCAGGATTCTTGTCTTGTTAAACGCAGGACCCCACATGGGAAATGGGCTTCAGAGATCAGGTGTTTATGGGACCAGGGACCAGCATCTTCCCAAGCCTGCCACAAACTCTTTGACATTTCGGAGATCAGACTGTTACTAAGGGCAATGACATGCCAGGCTTCTTGAAATCTCTGATTAACTCTCTCTGTTCTCCAGGAGAGGAGGTGCAGGGGGTGGAGTAGGGTTCTCCTTGTCCCTGTTAGAAGAGAGTCAAAGTGTAATCTGCTCTGGCCCAGTTTGAGGTTTTGCAGTGGGGCTGAAATACAGACTTCAGAATTATTGACAATGAATGGTTATAGTAAATGTGGCCATTCTCCATTCACTTGTATGACATAATCATGTGTGACTCTTCTGATCTCACATCTACTCAGGAAAGCCTTGCAAATTGTTGTAGATGCCATTAGAATTCCCATCCTTTAAGATTCCAGGGGATCCTTCAGCTAGTACTGATTGTCATATGGCTCATTGAGATGTTTCGTATGTGATGATATCTTCCCAGTCTCTTCTAGAGAGGCAAAAGGATGTCTTTTTCAACTTTACATTTGCCATCGCACCCAGAATAGAGACCTACATACAGTAGATGCTCAATAAAAGTTACATGAATAACAGCTTGGTATAGAGGAGAATAAACTCAGTCATGTAGACTATGATTATCCAGCATTTATTTATTGGTAGAAAGAGAGGTTTAAAAAAAAGCATTACCAAATTGTTTTATTTGAAGCTTTATAACAGATACAAGTTACACATCTGCTGAAACAATAGCCTGGTTTAAGAGCATGAATTTTTACTCTATGATAGTTGATTATCCTTACAACCATCCTGGATTTATTTTCCTACAAAAGAGCAGGATGTTGAGCAAAGTTCTATGAAACATTCCTTTAGAGAGAATTTCTCAATAAAAGAGTGCCTTCTAAACATTGTAAAAGAGGTCCGGCTGTTAGTTTTGGCTGGGGACAAGCACTGAGCTGTCTCCCAATGGAGATGGCAGGATGATAAAAACGTGGCTGTATGATGTCATTGAAATGGCCTTATTTTCATCAGAAGCTAAATTCAAATACCCTCAAGGAGATGGGTTTTTATGGTTGGTTTTGAATTTCTACAGCTTTCTAAAATTCATTTTTACCTCTTAGGTTTTTTTTTTCTTTTTTTAGACCGAGTCTTGCTCTGTCATGCAGGCTGGAGTGCAGTGACAATCTTGGCTTACTACAGCCTCCACCTCCCAGATTCAAGTGGTTCTTCTGCCTCAGCCTCCAGAGTAACTGGGATGACAGTTACATGCCACCAGGCCTGGCTAATTTTTGTGTTTTTAGTAGAGACAAGGTTACACTATGTTGGCCAGGCTGGACTTGAACTCCTGACTTCAAGTGATCCTCCCGCCTTGGCCCCCAAAAGTGCTGGGATTACAGGCATGAGCAATGGCACCAGGCCTCTACGATGTCTTAAAGGCCATGAGGTCTTAAGTTCAAGGGCAAAAGAGTCAGAGGTTGTACTTCACTCTCAGTAGGGTCAATGGATCCAGACCAGAAGCAGCACTTTCACCAAGATGGTGGGTCAGCTCTCAAAATGAGAAGACGGTCCAAGAGCAGTGAGGGTGCAGATACTCCAAGGGGTCTGTCTGCCTGTTTGGGTCTCCTCTGCACCCTTCTGCTCGTGGATGTGCACACACACACACACACACACAAGTCTACTCTGTTTCTCTTCCAAACCCAAAGCCATCCTGTGTAAGTAGTCCAGGACTTCCAACTTTGGAGAGAGAGCTGATCCAGACTCTTCCACTAATCTTCCCCACCACGTTCACAAAAGGGCACTAGGGGCACTGAGTACAACAGAGCTGGGACACATTTGTCAACTGTTCACCTGCAGAGGTGGGACCTGATGCAGTCATTGGAAGCTGGCAGGTATTGTATAGACAATGGGTAAATTGAGAGGGATCTGAAACCAAACTCTCTGGGTTAAAATCCTATCACTGCCACTCCTCCGACTCTGCCTCCTTGTGCTTCAGTTTCTTCCTCTATAAAATGTGAATATAAATATCAACCTCATGGAACTCTCAAGGATTAAATAAAATAATCCTTTAAAGTGTTTAACATGATTAGAGCTCAATAAATATCAGCTAATATTATTTCCTGCTTGATCTTAAGGGAAAGACTAATTTTCCTCCCATAATGCAAGGGTGGATTGATCTCTCAGCTGGGCATGATCTTGCCTGTTTATGCTCCTAGTTTCCAATCCTCTCTTTCAGTAATGGTCACATTTAAACTACTCTTTTAGTTCTAATCTATAAGAGGGATGAGATGTCCACAACTCGTCCAGAGAGAGCCAAGCCTTCTGTAACTTGGATAAAACTTTGTACAAAGTACTGTGAAGTTGCTGTGGAAAATACGTAGTAAGTACTTAATCAGTGTATTCATTGAATTATTCATCAGCTTCAGTAGGAAGGAGACTCACGAAGATAAATGCAGCACCCTAGACACAATGGTTATAATATTCATGCCATAATAGACTTGACTTGCCTTAAAGCTTCAAAGAGGGTCAGAAATCCAACTGTCCTTCAGATGTATTAAGTTGTGTGCATGTTACCTAGTCAGATTCATTTTAAACACTTCTACAGTGAGGCATACTCTGCATAGACAATGTAAGAATCTGAGTGCATAAAAAAGTGGAAACTGAAATGTGAATTTGCCTTTCAAAGTTGTGGCTAATGAGGATACAAAGTTTTCCGTTTTGCCTGACAGAACCTGAACTCACTAACATATATAAATGGTGGGTTCTCTCCACATTCAAGGAGCAGCTGCAGGACAGTTAGAACATGGACCTTAGTCCACAAATAGCTGTGATCATACCCCAATTGACTGGGACACTGAGGTGCAAAATATCAGAAGACTTTCCCGAGAGCCAGGATGCAAGTCTCCAGGAAACACCTTGCAAGTGAGACAGTGTTTTCAATAATGCTTTGTGAGCAGTAAAGGATGAAACAGCATTCTGGCAAATCACAGGCATTTAATAAGCAGCCAGTCAGCCCCAGGGACCATGTTGGATACTGTAGGTTGAAGATGTCCCGAACATGAAGGACTTTCCAGTGTCAAGGACACAGGTGTGCTGAAGTCTGTTCAGGTTCTGGCAAGGAGACACCAAATCTGGAAAGGTGAAAACAAAGGGTTTTCTCAAGGGAGAGACACGTGGATGGACTTATAAGGCTGAGGAGCTAGATGTTCATCAGAACGACGGGCAGGAAGGAGTTTAAGACTAAAGCTGCAGCATGGGTTAAAGTGCAGAGCCATGAGGCAGCCTGGTTGATCCAGAACACCGCAAGGTGCTTCCCAGGCCAGACTCCAGGAGGTAGGGGCTCAGGGGCTCAAGAGAGTTGAGATAGGAAGATTGGGTGGAGGCCAAGTCATAGCCACTGTCCCTGCCAGGAAATAGATGATGAGATTTACATTTTCACCTTCTTGGAGGCAGCTTCCTGGAGAGGGGATTCGATGTGGGGACACACCCCACTGTAATAGGCCAGACAACAGATGGTGACCAAAGGACTGAGGTGGCGAGGTCTTGAGGGTGAGGAGGTAGGGGCGATGAAGGAGGCACTGAAGAGGCAGAGCTGACAGAATCCAGTCACTCTTCCAGCTTAGAGGGAGGGAAAGACGAAGGCCAGAGTGAGAGCCAGGTCTCCAACTTGAATGCCGGGAGAATGATGGGGCCACTCACTGAAAAGGGAAACCCAGGAGGGAGGAGGAGAGTGCGGTGGGCGTGGAACAGCCTCTCTGCTTCCTTTCTTGGTCTGGGTCACTACAGATGACCTTTCAGACCTCACCTTTTGATTCAAAGTGGTTTCCTTTCACTCACTTTCCTGATAAGTGGTTTAGCTAATCATTAACTGCAGGAGGGGAAGCACAACATCCCAGCTCTACATCCAAATGATTACTCTGCAGTAAAACCTAAAGACATCCTGGGCTTCAAGTGGAAGATACAGATGCCTGCTCTCAGCACAGTGTCCAAGTAATTTGTCTTTGGGTATGTGTCAGGGCCTAATAAGTACCTGTCATCTTTTTCTGGTTGGGTAATAGGACTTAATAGGGCCTCGCTGCAATGATAACTATAGCCTATGAACCCAGATGTAGGAGTGGGTAATGGAAACCTGCAATAAAGCTCCAGGAGCTCAAGAACACCTGCACACATGTTGAAAAGTCTTTGCCAAATAGCCAGTGGGTGTTTAGTTAGGGGTTCTCATCCTCACAGGGCCTCCACTAGCCTCCACTGAAGGCAGGGCACCCTTAGAGAAGGATGTAGTCCCATAGGGAGCATGGCTTGGCCAGTGGTCAGGATCTTTGGTGAACATAGCCCCAGGTCAAGCACACAGCTTGAGAAAGGGAGCATGGGCTGGAATCTGGTCCCCCCACATGCTCCCTCCTGCTTGACACAGCGTCAGCCGCCATGTGAGGCAGCCCTGAAATCTTGAATAACAAACCTTAACCTTCCCAAGCCCCCAGACCACAGGAGGGCCCAGACTTATGAACCTGTTTTTGAAAATTGGAGAATCTTTTATAACAAAGAACAGTGTAAAGAGTATTGAACACTCACTATGCACTAGGCATTCCAGAGGAATACACAAGTATATATTAAATAAGTGAATAAATGAATGAAATAACATGTCTCCATTAACAGCAGTACTGGATGGATCTCAAAACATATCCCCAGGAAAGGGTAAGAAGAAGCAATAGAGAAGCTAAACACCATCAGATCATGCAAAAGTTAAATTTCTTACTCATAGGAAGAGTAGGATTATCATTTTCATTCCCAGTTTTTCCATTCAGATCTTAATGTCATATTAAAATATTAATTGCTCTGCTTTTTAGCTACAACAAAAGGCCTTCATTGTTAAAATCAGGATGTAAATATTAATTCATATTTGTGAGCATGGTGTAGAACTAGATCCGAAATCATTTATTTTCCTTAGTCAGCACACCAGATCATCCTGAAACGGATGTAACTGCATGAGAACAGAACAGAGAGTATGACTATATGTCAGAGGAATCCATCAGTGAACAGCTATTGAAAAACACTAAGAACCCATTCTCTGCTGTGCCATCTTCCAAGCCTTAGGGCCCACTATGTGAAGCAGAATGACGACAGAGTCTCCTCCAAGCAGCATGTTCTACGTGCGTGTTCAAGTTTGACCCTCTTTATATTACTAGTTAAGCATAAACAAGTGAACACAACCTCCCACTGTAATTTGCTATGTTACCCACAGATAGTTTAGAGCAGCAGTGGTGAACCTTAGCACGACTGACATTTTGGACTGGATAATTTTTGTCATCAGGGCTGCTCTGCACATTTTAGGATGTGCTAGCCTCTACCCATTAGATGACAGTAGTACTTCCTGCTCTGATGTGACAGTCAAAAATGTCTCCAGACATGGCAAAATTATCTCTGGTTAAGAAACACTGATTTATGGTAACGTTACCTTTCAAACTAAAGTTCATCCAGACACAAGCAGCCAGCTAAGCATCAGAAGCAAAGCAGAGAACTGCTCTACCTGGCGTTAACAATGAGACAAGCACTTAGGACAAGTGAGCTGAAATTCTCTTTGCTCCTTGCAGTGGCTCATGCCTGTAATCCCAGCACTCTAGGAGCCAAGGTGGGAGGATCACTTGAGCCCAGGAGTTTGAGATCAGCCTGGGCAACATAACAAAACCCTGTCTCTCAACAAAAAAAAAAAGAAGAAGAAAAAGAATAAAGAAGGAAAAGAAATTTTCTTACTATTTAGAGTACTGAGTGAATAAATATTTAACTATAATCCTAAGAAGTCATTTGTCTATTGTCACTCCAGTCATGCCAAAGTTCTTGCTGATTCTTTTTAACCAGATAGAAATTTTTTAAAAGTAGTGACATATCTTTATTATACTCTATCTGTATATCAGATGTCTTTCAGTAGTAAGTGAAATAAACCCAGCTTAAGGTAGCTTAAGTTAGCATAAGCAAAAAAGAGTTCTTTTTAATTGGATCACGGAACAAAAAAATCTAGGGATAGGACTGGCTCTAGATATGTCTAGATCAAGTTGTTCAAGTTGCACCAGCAATATTTCACTTTCATCTTTGGTCATATTTTCCTCTATGTCGCTCTTATTTTCAAGGAGCTTTTTCCAGATGGTGACAGAGTTGGCCACTGAGGCTCCATGCTTACATCATACAAACTCTAGTTGAAAGAGATTTCTTTCCCAAGAGTTCCAGCCAAAGGTCCAGGGTGAAGTCTCATTGGCCTGGCTTGGATCATGTGCCTATCCATGAGCCAATGACTGCAGCCAGAGAAACAGATTATTCCAGATGATTTACCCTAGACAGCTTCCAGAATGGCCTCCGCTGGTTCCTGTCTCCTAGTCTTCATGCCTTTGTGTACTCTTTCTTCTGAGTGTGGGCTGGACTCATTTCTAATAAATAGAATACAGTAAAAGAAATGGATGCCACCCTCTCAGATTAGGTCACAAAAAGAGTGTGACTCCTGCCTTGCCCACCCTGTGTCTCTCTTTCCTACAGACCCTTCACTCTGAGGGAAGCCAGTTGCCATGTTGTGAGCTACTGTTTGGAAAGATCCAAGTGACACAAAACTGACAGCTGTGTCCAAGATCCAGCAAGGACCTAAGGGCTCCCAACAGCCATATGAGTGAGCTTAGAAGCAGATCTGCCTCTAGTTGAGTCTTGAGATGATTACAGCCTCGCTGACAACTTGATTGCAGTGTTGCCACACATCTTGAGGCAAAGGTGTACAGCAAGGTCTGGCCCGAAGAATTCCGATCCATGGAAGTTGTGAGATAGCGTTTGTTGTTTAATCCACTCAGTTTGTGGGGAGGGGGGGTGATTTGTTATACACAATAGAAAATGAATACTACCTTCCCCTTCCCTTTTCCCCTCATACATACTATGGCCTGAGAATGGGGAAATCATAGCCCCAAGGGAATTCTGGCACTCAAAAACACATATTCATTATAACATCCCATTTAAGATCTTTTAACTGAATATGTAAGTTTCAAAACATAAAAGGAAATTGCTCATTCTTCTGACATCCTAGCCATAGAGGGAAAAAAATGTAAACTTTCATATAATTGCATCAGGAATAGATTTGTACTGACCTGGCTTCCAAGAAACTTTGCAAAACCACATCTTATGGGGTTTGGGGGATGCTGGCACAGTGCTGACAGCTGTTTATCCTCCATTCACTCCCTGAGACAGAAACTGCTGGAGAATGAGTTTGAGTGGAACTTTTCTATTGCCTTAGACCTGTCTGCTCTGGATTCCTAGCTTTCATCATTATATTAGCTTTGACATCCTTCCTATTAAAAGGGATACTTTATCTCCCCTCCAATTAAACAGGAAATTGAACAGCCTAAGAAACAGCTGAAATATCCATGAACCTTTCGCCATGGTATCATGAATGTGCCATTCAATTTTGAAATACTGGCTGTGAGGTCTTGATTAAAATTTTTCTTCCAAAATGTCTCTGAAAAAGTACTAAAATACGGTACTTGTAAGCTCTGAATTGCTTCAGGTGCTCCAAGATATATTATATGGAGGACTCTATTTTCTTGTGTTTGCTCACTTCTCTACCTTCATTTACTATATACCTCATGGTAAATGCATCAGGAAGAGTAAAATCTCTGTAAAATGATCACTAGAAAGAGTGAAAGCTAAGTGCTAAGGAGACTGTGGCTTGCTGATGATAACCCACTGGAGCCAAACCTCTTCTAACTGCCCATGATGAAAAGTCATAAAGTGATGAGAACTTGAATACCAGGACAATTCAACATCACGGGTACTATTACTCAGGACCATTGAGAATATGTTATTTTGTGCAGCTACTGCATAGTATGGTATTTGATTGATACTATATAACATGCAATTGGTTGATTCATTTATTTTTCCAGGCAGTTTGATCTTGTAAGATGCTAACTGGGACATTGATGGATTCAGTCAGTCTGTGCTTTCAGATAAATAGCTGCTCAATGAGCTACTGGATAGCTGTGTTCCTTCCATCAACCTTGAGATCCTTACGAACTCCATTTGTTTATAATGAACTGAGCACACTTTAAAAGATATGCTTACTCATAACCGAGGTTAAATGAATTCTATGCTGTTTCTATGCCTTACAGTTGGAGAAAGTTCCAAATGCTGAAGGCATGGGGAAGAGTGTTGCATCTGACAAGACTGCTACAGAGTGAAGGCAATGAACATCCACCTGTTCAGTAAGAGGCTTATTTGTCTTTCTTTACATATTTCTCCTCTCAAAAATGCCTATACCATCACAATCTCACTAATGGCAATAGGACAGTATTTATCTAACTCCAACCCATGCACTCCAGGCATTTTGGGGAAGTCTAGCTCCCTCAAAAGTCTCTCAAGTAGTTATATAAGCTCCTGGGTGGATTAACTGAGTGTGGGAATGGAGAGAACTTGGCTGTGAACAGAGAACATCATTCCTCTGGTACGTTCTTTTTTTTTTTTAATTTTTCATAGAAATTATGGAACGCTTCACGAATTTGCGTGTCATCCTTGCGCTGGGGCCATGCTAATCTTCTCTGTATCGTTCCAATTTTAGTATATGTGCTGCCGAAACGAGCACCTCTGGTACGTTCTTGTAGCTGCAGCGTGGTACCTGCTAGTTTCCTCTCTCCTGCTTGGAAACTGCTGCCTCTCCGTGTTGGATCTAGCCTGGTCTGATCCATCCACGCTGCCCTGTTTCAGAGCCATGGAGGCCTCTGGCCTGTGCTCAGGCAGTCCCCTCACTGAAGTGCAGCGACACTGGGCTACACTGCCTCCTGCTATTGAGCTCTTGCAGGCACTAGTGAAAAGGATCCTGGCTCTCTGAGTTTTACTATTTCATCTCCCTGGTGCTCTGATATATGTTATGGAAGATTCAGAAAAAGAGCAAAGCCTGAAAGCTCTAATTGAGCTCTCTTCTCATGCTGCCTCCTATCCTCAAACCAAGTTTGTGCTAAGGACTCTCTCTGCCCTCAGGGTAAGTCTTGCCACCCTGATGGCCATCATTCTTGGCCCTCAAACTTAGACACCCTCCAGTTCTCACATAAGCAGATTATCACTATGGATATTAATCAAGTAAGACTGAGTCCACAATCTAAAACATAAAGTCATGTGTTTGAAAGGAGATCCAAAATGATTTTTATTTCAAGCACTATTGATATGAATGAAAGAACACTCAAGAAATGATTGGAATTGACTATGGAGTGTAAGAAAACTAATTAAATAATTTGATATTTATTCTTTTCTGCTTCAAACATGGTCTAACTTTGAAGTATTTTAGCTTGCAATGACAAATTAAGACTCTGAAACCACCACTTAGATATTGCATTAAATTCACCGTGTCACTTAATCTTAGAGTCTCAGCTTCCTGTTTTGCAAAATGGAGATAACACCATCATTACGAATTGGCTTCTTGTTGGCATTAGATAAATTAATAGGTGTAAATAGAGCATAGTACCTGGCACAGAATAAAGCACCTGGCCGAGCTTTTAGCTAACAGGTGTGTGACTGTGTCAAGATTTCTTTATATTTATATATTTATTTAATATATATATACTTACATGTATTTACATTTATTATGTATTATATTTACATCCTAATATAGATGTTCTAAAGCATTTTCATAGCCCTATAATGGTCAAAGCATTTATGAATGGGCTAATTGCTTTTTTTTTTTTTTTTTGAGACAGGGGCTTACTCTGTAGCCCAGGATGGAGTGCAGTGGAGTAATCATGGCTCCCCGCAGCCTCAACCTCCTGGGCTCAAACGATCTTCCCACCTCAACCTCCCAAGTAGCTGGAGCTACAGGTGCATGCCACCACACCCAGATAATTTTTGTATTCTTTTGTAGAGATGGAATTTTACCTTGTTGCCCAGGTTGGTCTCAAACTCCTGGGCTCAAATGATCTTCCCACCTTGGCCTCCCAAAGTGCCGGCATTACAGGCATGAGCCACCATATCTGGCCCTGGTTGCTGTTTTTCAAAACTGGCAACAAATCTTGGTTAAGGGTGGCATTTCTAACATTTTTCTCCTACTATGTAAATAGCACAATATTCTCACAAATAAATAGCATCATTTTGTATAAACAGATTCCTACTTTTCTCTGCAGCCGAGGGCAGCGCCTCTTGAATTCTTTTGAGAATGTTCCAGCTCATCCCAGAATCAGCCCATGCTGAGTTGACTATTCAGACTGGATTATTACCAGGCAGTTGGAGCGGTCAAATTCCCACAGCCAATTTTCTATAAAAATCTCAAGTAATTGAAATGGGAGGAAGGTATCCAGTAAAAGTCAGGGTGAATAATTTCGCACAGTGGCTGTGTATGGCCTCTGAGACAACGTATTCAGGGCATTTTATTGGAGAGTTGACTAAGCCGCTTTTGTCTCCAGGGCATCCTGGCTTCAACCCACCCATCTCATGAAGAACAAGGAGTGTGGCTAAATGAACAGCCAGTGGGATCTATCTTTAACCCTTCTCTGATACCTGAGTGATCTGTGAATGCCCTTTCATTGCGCTTTCTCGTTTTTCCAAATGTGAACAGTGATGTTGTCGTGCTTGATGTCTTTCTAAAGGTCCCTGTTGAGACACATCATGATGGGCTGCAGTGGTCACTAAACAGGGGTGTTGTGTCTCCTCCCTCGGCTCTGTAAATCCCTTGCAGGGGTTGACCTGTCTGCTAGGGGAAGGGATAGGCTGCTGCTATTTCAGAAAACTAGCCTCAAATCATAAGGATAAAATTTCTAATTTTTCCTGTTACTAGAACAAAATTTTCACAAATAAGTGCCCTTTATCTCTGGTCAGGACTAGTCAGGACTTGGGGACACAAGTGGCAGGAACCCAACTCAAATTTTTCTAAGTAGACTTAGTGAAAAGGGAGATTGTTTATTCACAATGCTGGTAAGAATGCAAAGTTACTCATAGGACTGAATGAGAGACTTTGGGAGTTCCATGGGCTACTCCAATTACATACTCACAGCAGCCACAAAGGGCTTATTGGGGGTGTAAACCCTACTGCCATCCTTTACGGACTGAACTGTGCTCCCCCTCCCAACCCCTAATGTAACTAGATTTGGAGACAGGCCCTTTAAAGAGGTAATTAAGGTTACACGAGGTAAAAGAGGGGTGGGGCTCTAATCCACTATGACTGCTGTTAAGAGTAGAGACACCAGCAATGCATGCGTACGGAGAAGAAAAACATGTGAGGACACAGTGAGGCAGCCACCTGCCAGCCAAGGAGGGAAGACTCGCAAGAAACCAAGCTGGCCAACACCTTGATCTTGGACTTCCAGCTTCCAGAGCTGTGAGAAATACATTTCTGTTAAGCCACCCAGCCTATGGTATTTTGCTATGGCCACTCTAGCCGACTAATACACCAGCCAAATTCTAGTTCTTCTTTTCCTAGCTGGCTCCTCCTCCACCGCAACGCCTCTGCTCTTATGTCAGATATTTTCTGTGGCCCCCTACAGATCTGTTCTCTGCCTGAAGGCAGGATGGGCTACAGCAATGGGCTCCAATACTCTCCGCCTTCTGGTTGGGTTTGACAAGTAGAAAGCCCTGCAGGAAAACAGAAGGAAGTGGACAGTGACTTCAGTATATTCACTCACCTGACTCCTGTCTAATAGGTTACCTCAGGCTGATAGCATCCCCCAGTTGAAGAGGACATCTTCTCTCAAGGCAGCCTCCTCTATGTGACTCTCCTTCCAGATTCTGGTAGCTGCTTCCTTCCCTGAAGCTCCAGGCCCAGGAATGACAGCAGCTCTGTTGATACGTGCCCTGGGATACTGTGCCATCTCTTACGCCTCCCATACGCCCACACTTCCACGAGGAGTCACTCTGTAAATAAACCCTTGCAAAATCATGCAGTTTGACTGTGACATCTGCTTCCCTAACCAACAGAGCTCTCTATAAAACAGAGGTGAAAAAAATGAAGGACGAAACCACTGTTAAAGAAAAGTAGAATCCTGGGACCCTAAACTCACTATATCAAAGAGAAAGTTAACCTTGGGAACTGAGTCACATAAAAACTGCCTTCCTTGTGTTCCCAAACAAATAACTGTAATTTCACATGCTTACTTTAGCTGATGGACAATGTAGATTTACTAAGCCCTAGATGAATGAACAATTGACTTTTCCTCTACTCACATGTAAAATGTAGACTCACCAAGCAAGAATCAGAACCTCACAAAAATATAACCACTTGCCTCATTGCCTACTTTTTTTTCTTCCCTCCTGCTTGCTCTTTCCCTTTTAAATACTGAAGTTCCCAAACCTCTCTTTGGGAAAAGCACAGGTCACAAATTCTACTGTGAGCTGTGTTTGTTTTTCCTGGGTGCTTACTCAAAATAAACTTCTAACTGATTGCCTTAGCAAAATACACTTCTAATTGATTGAGATCTGCCTCAGTCGCTTTCTGGTTTATACTTTCTTCTCCCCTCCACCTAGAAAAAGAATCACAGATAGTGTATTCAAAGTGTATTGTGCCCTAACACGTAAAGTACATGTCAAATGAGAGGTTTTTTTGTTTGTTCAATTGATTTTTGAGAAAGGGGCTTGCTCTGTAACCCAGGCTGAAGTGCAGTGGTGTGATCAAAATTCACTGCAGCCTCAACCACCCCGGGCTCAGGCAATTCTCCCACCTCAGCCTCCCAAGTAGTTGGGACTACAGGCATGCATCACCATGCCTGGCTAATTTTTGTGTTTTTTGTAGATGTGGGGTTTTGCTATGTTGCCCAGGCTAGTCTCAAACTCCTGAGCTCAAGCAATCCACCCACCTCAGCCTCCCAAAGGGCTGGGATTACAGGTTTGAGCCACTGTGCCTGGTCTTTGTTGTTTTATTAATGCACCATCTGTCAACTGAAGTCACTTACTTAAACAATAACTTTTATTTTCTTTGGGGTCTTCCTTTCATCTCTGCTTTCCGATTATATTTATATCTTGGAATCTTTGAGACCACAGTGTCAGTGGCAGCTTATTAATGGAAACCTATCTATGCCTAATAATTTTTACTGCTCAAGATTGCTACCCACACCATGATCAGCAATTTAATGTGGTTTATTTTTTTTTTTTAGAATTCAATAGGTTTCCAATTTATTTATTTATTTTTTTACTTCTCAGATACTGAACTCAAATTCATTATGCTTATGCTTTGCTTATAGAACAGAGACTACAAAATTGTCTCCTTTATTAACTACCGAGATGTATATCTTTTTACTTATTGATTATTTTTAGCACACACTTTAAATTATAACTGGGTTGTCCTGGTCTGGTGTACTCTAATCCTAAAAGCGTCTATATGGAGATGTTGATTTAACTTCCAGGAAGCAATACAAAGTTTAAACATTTGGGGTTCCCTTTCCTTTTGCCAGTGACGTCAACCCTTCTCTCATCAGTTTCATTTAGTCACTCTCTACTCCAAAGGAAAACTGCACGTTTATTTAATGTCTACTCTTTACCAGGCATTGCCTGTTATTTTGTTTTATTCTCAAAGCAACGCTATGAGGCAGATCTAATGATTCCATTTCTATATCCAACGAGACAGGCTAGAAGTGATCTAGCATGACACTAGTGGAAAGTGTTGAAGGATGGCAAGGTCTAAGTGAACCCAAAGACCGTAATCCATGCTACCTGGCACTCTGCTGGGGTTTGACCTGCTTACTTCTACCTTTCTGAACCTTCCCCTGACCCTGGAATGTTAACTCTGTGTATCAGTACATTCTCATACTGGTATAAAGGATTCCCCAAGACTGGGTCATTTATAAAAGAAACAGGTTTAATTGACTCACAGTTTTGCATGGCTTGGGAAGCCTCAGGAAACTTACAATCATGGTGGAAGGGGAAGCAAACACATCCTTCTTCACCTGGCAGCAGGGGAGAGAAGTGCCAAGCAAAGGGTAAAAGCCTTGTAAAACCATTAGATCTCATGAGAACTCACTGTCATGAGAACAGCAGCATGGGGGTAACTGCCCCTATGATTCAATTACCTCCTACTAGGTCCCTCTTATGACACATGGGGATTATGGGAACTACAATTCAAGATGAGATTTGGATGGGGACACTACCAAACTATGTCACCCTGTAATGCTGTTCCCCTTCCTCCACCATAATCTTCCCATCCCCCAATTTGGACCTTACCTTTCCCAGCATTTTCTCCATGGCTGACCTTACTCAAAGATAGGACATGGCTATTGGGAGGTTAGTCAACAGAGAATGAGCATGGTGGGTAACTCCTGTCGTCCCGACACTTGGAGAGGCCGAGGCAGAGGAATTGCTTGAGACTAGGAGTTGGAGACCAGGCTGGGCAACATAGTGAGACATCTGTCTCTAAAAAAAAAAAAAAAAAGAAAGAAAGAAAAGGAAAAGAGAGAGGGAGAAAAAAGAGAGCTTCATTAACGAAGACATGAACAAATGCTTTCCAGAACTTCAGTCAGTGTTATAATTATCTTCTTTGTGGTATGTCTCCTAATCTAGAACTTCTGTTTCTTGAAGGTTGAAATCATATTTTCTGTCTCTTTAGCATGCCTCTCCCCAGCTCTCTCACAGTCTATTTCAATTCTCTGTTGAACACAGGACATCTTTAATAACGCCGTTGACAGACCAGGAGAACCTGAAAACTGAAAATTTTGAGAAGTTTTGCTTGGGAGGGGGAAGTACACCATTTCTACCTTGCTTTTTAACTAAGTATTTTCTAAAGGGTAACAAAAAGCATATTTTCACTTGTTATTTTCCTGTGGAACCAAACAGGAGATGTAAGAACTACTAGTGGACAGGTTTATTTGCACTCAGTGTTCTGTTCTGTTCTGCTATGCTGTATGGATTTTAAAGGCAAGAATTGTTCAGGTCAGGAATTCATCGTCAAAATGCTTCATGCTGGAGCCCATGGAAAGAGAGGCTTTGCGGCCTCGCTGGTGAATTCACTGAGAGTTGGAACACTGCTTGTGTGTTTTGCTGTGCCACTGACTTTCTTTGAAGGGGCCTTTGGCAAGGTTGTTTACTCTCATTCATTGCCTCAATGTTTATATCTCAAAATCAAGAGACCTCCTTCATGTCGAAGGAACTAGGGAAAGAAAGCTAAGTCTGTGACTCAGAGATAAAACTAGCTTGATGTGATTGCAGAGGCCCTGGAGAGACTTCTCTGTCCCCAAATATCTCCCACTGGCTTGTCCCAGAACAGGAAAAGAAACCCTACAGTTACCTTGCATCTGAGTTTAGGCAGCGAGCACCTGGTTAAAACACAGGCGTGGTATCTGGGGAGATCGGACACTATGTTTGCCTTTATTCTAAGATGCACACTTCTCTTTTTTTCTTTTTCTCTTGTTTTTTTGAGACAGAATCTTGCTTTGTCACCCAGGCTGGAGTACAGTGATGTGATCTTGGCTCACTGTAATCTCCATCTCCTGGGTTCAAGCAATTCTCATGCCTCATGTAATCCCGAATAGCTGGGATTACAGGCACCCACCACCATACCTGTCTAATTTTTTTGTATTTTTGTAGAGACGGGGTTTTGCTATGTTGCCCAGTCTGATCTTGAACTCCTGACCTCAAGTCAATCACCTGCCTCAGCCTCCCAAAGTGCTGGGATTACAGGCATGAGCCACCACTCCTGACCAAGATGCACATTTCCTTTTATATTTTAATGCTTCTGATATCATGATGTGTTTTTATAATCAGAGTGAATAGTTAATGTAATAGTGCAATAGACTATTTCCCCTGAAGAATTAAGTTGTTATTAAATGGATAAGAATCACCTGGAAAATAGGGAAGCAGTATGAACACGCTCTAGTGAGTGGGTCTTGAAAACTGACCTGAGCCAGATAGGTCATGTGTGAATGGTTGCAACTTAGGAGTTGTTAAGTCAGAACTGTTAGCTATTCTTCTCCACAAACGTATTACCCAATCATGACCAAAGCAAGCCACTAGCCAAATTCTGATGCACACACAGACTCTTGTTAACTAAATATTTATTAGTAAGCCAGCAAAAAAGCAGTTCATATAATCTTTCTTGCAAAGTTCCCTAAGACAATATCTGGGATTCCAGAGGCAGAATAATGCTGCCAGTTTAGCCAGCATTGGGCAACCAGAATCTTCCAGAGTTTATGGCTAGGCTCAAGACATGGTAAAGGCATTATTCCAAGAGTACTGGATATTTTATTCATGCAAGAGTAGAGTCTCTAAACTCTTTTAACCAGTCTACTTATCTTTATATTTACCAGAAAGATCCCATTTCTAACTTTCATCATGTTAATCAACATGCCACTGATTTAACCAATAAAAAACAACTCTAACATGAACTGTGCTAATTGGCAAAGTGCCTGTAATTGAAGATATTAATAACAGATGTGCTTTTCCTGAGGATTGTGCATTTTTTTTCCTCAAGAGCTACTCTATTAACTGAAGGATTGTGCACTCTTGATGAGAGTCTAGAAACATTTGGTTAAATCCCAAACTAGATGGCATACCCAATATAGGCACTGCATTTTCAGAAGTACTTTAAAATCTTAAGATTGTATCGGACTGAAACACATATTGTGATACAACGCAATGTTGTCACTAAAAGGAGTATGCAATGGGGGTTTGAAAGCACAAAAGCAGTGACTAATTCTGTCTGTCAGACCGGGAAGTGAGGGGGCAAGGGCTAGAATATTCTTACAGAGGAGATGACCCAAACCGGATTTTTAAAAGTGAATAGGAATGCATGGGACAGACTTGGGGTACACCCAGCAAAGGAAAGCAGTATGGCCACAAGCCCAGAGGCTGAGAAGCTAGTCTGTGGTAGGTAGACTACAGGCATGGAGAGGGGAGACAGGCTAGAATTGTAGCTGGGAGCTAGACAGAATCTTCTAGATCCTGCTCAAGAATTTCCTCTTTACCTGGTAGGCATCCGGAAGTTGAGAGACAGAAATATTTTACTTACTCCAATTTTGGCCCAGAACATGAGTGACTGTATTGTTAGTTCAAAATCAATACACAAGGGTCAGACTTCTCCTAAACCTTTCTAACTGAAGTTTCAGAGCCCTGAACATCCCCTCCATGTATACTGTTTTTTCTATTAAAACCAAAGCAGAAAGAGTATGGCCCCTACAGTTATGTACTAGTCGGGTGAGTTGGACAAGTTTCTTAATCTCTCTGATCCTCAGTGTTCTCATCTGTAAAATGTGAATAATTATACCTTTTACTTAGGGTGTTGTGAAGAAGTTAGTATGTAAGACAGTTTAAGTTAGTGCTTAAGAGAGTACTTGGTATACAATACTCACCTCATTTTATTTTTAGCATCTATGTCTTTTAAATCTTTTCTTTTTTTCTCTTTTTTTTTTAGTTAGGGTCTGGCTCTGTCACCCAGGCTTGGGTGATGTGATCTTGGCTTACTGCAACTTCCGCCTCTTGAGCTCAAGCAATCCTCCCACCTCAGCCACCCAACTGAGTAGCTGGGACTGTGGGTGCACACCACCACAACTGGCTAATTTTTGTTTGTTTTGTAGAGATGGGGTTTGCCATATTGCTCAAGCTGACCCTGAACTCTTGAGCTCAAGCGATTCGCCCGTCTCAGCCTCCCAAAGTGCTGGGATTACAGTCATGAGCCACTGCGCCTGGCCCTTCAATCTTTCTCATTATTTTTCCTTGTTTACAAATTCTTAGAAAGAACATCTATATTATACAAGCAGTACTTTATCTCACTATAATTAGAGATTACTAATCACTGACTTGTTCCATAAATCTTACTCTAAACTGTTTAAAATCTAGAAGTTGAGCTGAGGCGTCTGACCTTAATAAACCCCCACAAAACACTCTTATCTATCCGCTGCTCTTATCAGGGAGAAGCTCTTTTTGTTTCCAACAGGGCCTAGTTTTCCATTTCTAGTCCCAGAACCAACAGCAGAATTGCAGATTCCAGCTCTAAAGTTTTTTCTCCTTCCTAAGTCTTTGAGAACCATGATGGCCAATGGGTTGGCAAGACTGCCTTCCATTGTCTTTATTGAAACAGTTTAACTTCAATGCCCTTGCCAACTTTTGTTCAGGAGAAACATGTCTTTTGCTAATGAAGACCATGCTTAAAAAGCATTCCAACCATTTTGTTATTTCATGCAGCCCTTCACCTCAGAGCGCCAAACTTGGGTTCTTAAAAGAGGGTCTTACCCTTTTACTGATTGATTAAAACAAACAAGTTCACACTTTCATCTGGGACAGCAAACTATAGCCACAACATTTTGAAATAAATTCAAATTACTGCTTGGGTTTGAATGCATTCTCCAAAGTTCTTGTGTTGGAAACATCCTCAGTGCAACAGCATTGAGAGGTGGGAACTTTAAGAGATGAGTAGGTCATGAGGGTGAAGAGGCAGAGCCCTCCTGAATGGATTGAGGTCCGTATTGCAGGAGCGGGTTCCTGGTAAATGCATGAGTTCAGCCCCTTCCCTCTTTCTCTCATGTGCATGATCTCTTGACCTGCCTTCCATCATGGGATGATACATCAAGAAGTCTCTTGCCAGATGCCAGCCCTTCAAACTTGAACGTCCCAATCTCTAGAACTGTAAGAAATAAATCTCTGTTCTTCATAAATTATGTAGTCTCAGGTACTCTGTTATAGAAGCATAAAACAAACTAAGATAATCCCTATAGGCAGAGTTTTTGCTGCTACCCAAGTTGCCATTAGCCCAGTATCTCACAATGATGGCATACCCAGCATCTCACATTGGTGCCCACCTGCCCTTGAAGGCATCTGAGCACTGCCCCCATCCCAGGCTCTGGCTGTTAGAACTCATTGTCACAACACAAGCAGCTTATCCCATTAGCCAGTTACTTGGCAAGGCCAGGAATGTTTAACACACAAAATGAAAGTTTGGCTGTGAGGGATGAATTGAGAAGGAGGAAGGGACAAGGTGTTTGATCACAGGTATGGATTAGATCCCCTAGGGTAGGAACTGGAGCCGGGGGTGGAGGTGGGTCGAGGGATGCTGGCTAGGAGAGTGTCACGGGCTGAGAAACATGATAGGTTGCCTCCTGTCACTGTCCCCTGAGTCAATGTTTGCCCCTGGTGAAGACTGTAATAGAGACCAGCTATGAATATGGCTTGGGTGACAGTGGAGAAGGGACCTATGGCTGCAACTTTGGAAAACAGATCAGCTGCACCATGTCTTGTAGCCTTGAAATTAAGTGGACAATGTTTTGGTTTTTTTCTAGTGTTTATGACAAATATAAGCCCCACTAGACATGCCAATAAAATCCAAGTTAAAAAATCCCACCCACTAAGAGGAAAATTAAAAAGAATCTACTCTTAAATTGCTCCTCTGTCAAAGCAATAACTTGAATGGTCCTTATTAGGAATAGCTCATTACTAACCATAATATTAACTATTATAACAAGTTATTGCTTGAGCCCAGGAGACTTCAAGACCAGTCTCAACAACATAGTGAGACATCATCTCTACATTAAAAAAAATTTTAAATTAGCCAGGAATGGTGGAGCACACCTGTAGTCCTAGCTACTTGGGAATCTGAGGCAGGAAGATCACTTGAGCCTAGGAGTTCGAGGTTATAGTGAGCTATGATTGTGCTACTGCACTCCAGCTTGGAGTACAAAGTGAGACCCTGTCTTTAATTTAAAAAAGAAAGAAAAGAAAAGAAAAAAAAGAAAAGAAAAGAAAAAAAATTCCAGATTTCATGATGTGTTGCTCCAGGCAACACCCCAATACTGTAAACATCCCCGCTCCACCGCCGGTCAAGTTGCTTCCCCACCACTTCCAGCCCCCACCTCCACTTCTCCCTTCTTTTACCAGATAAAGGCTTATGAGAGTGGGGTTTAAGTCTTCAGGAAAAAGCTAAAGTAGGTATAGACCGAAACCTTTTGGAAATATCTGGTGTTACCATCCCCCTCTTCCCCAGCCCATAAGTTGTTCCTGGAGAGGAAAATAATTTCTAGAAAGTCATTCAGATACCATTAGGAGAATAGAATCTAGAAAAAGGGTTACCAAAGGGGACCTGGAGGACAACAGACAGCAGGCTACCCAGAGACCCTCAGGGTAAAGCAGGGAACAAGGGCCCAGTTTTTTTTTTGTTACTGTAGAGTCAAAGTCATGTTCAGGAGACAGGGCATGGTGATTCTCTCTCTGGGTGGGGAAAGGACCATCTTAGGCATGCTTCCTACTGGGGCGGGAGAGGCCAGCAGGCTTAGGGCTACATGGAGGATGTTCAAGTGGCAGCAGAATGATCTTAAAAAACAGAAGAAAGTGATATGTTTAGAACATATCTCTCAGGGAAGTGCATCTATCTTATCAAGGGACTAGCAGCAGCCTGAGACTGACAGACTGCTCAGCAGGTCAAGCTCAAAATTTGGAAAGTAAGCAAAGACTATGGGGCAAACGCCTACAAGGAGAAGATTTTTTTAAAAGCAGGGGTTGAATGAACTGAATTTACATCGGTTGATCCTTAAATGGTCAATCTGTTCTGTTCTGGATTCGGGTAGCGGGTGGCCATAGGAATTAACCAAAACATTTGTAAATGTAGCCAATAGATGATTCTGTATTTTCCTAAAAAATCAGACAACGTTAGGGAAATTTGATATCTGATTAAGGGTAACTTCTCAAGTGCCAATATCAGACTGCTAACTGACTGTGCTCTTAATGAGCTTGTATCTACGTGTTCCCCTCAGCCAGGACTGCAACAAGGGTCAACCCCTTTCCTATTTATCACTTCAAGACCACAATGAGATGCGAAAGTATCTCAGGGACCACATTCCTCTGCTGGCAGAGGAAGAGCTGACTAATAAACATTTGTAATTATTTAACACACTCCAACAAATAACGCCAAAGCAATAACATTATGCAAATAATCTCTTTGGTTATTTGCCTGATCAAGGGAAAAGAAAACACAGCCAAGAGGGGAAGCATCTGAATCTCCAATCTTGGCTGAATGGAAAGCTCTGCTTGTAAATCACACTCCATCTGCCCTGCAGAGTGGCCGGCCCAGGACACCATGTGGGAGGTGGATTCAAGTCTCACCATAGTCACAGAAATCACTTACTCAAGCTTCTGCTACCTGCTCCCAAACCTCCACTCCTTTGCAAACCTCCACTCCTTTGTGTGTAAAGTCGGAGCAATGTAGTAACATGTTCAGCGACATGAGGTTTGGTAAACCACAGAGTGCTACACACATTAGACTGTGTCACAGATGTCATTGAGCTACCTACTTAAGCCATACTGTATTACTGTGTATTAGTCTGTTCTTGCATTGCTATAAAGAAATATCTGAGACCGGGTAATTTATAAAGAAAAGAGGTTTCTTTGGCTCATGGTTCTGCCGGCTATACAGGAAGCATGATGCTGGCATCTGCTTGGTTTCTGGGGAAGCCTCATGAAGCTTACAGTCATGGAGGAAGGAGAAGGGAGAGCAGGCATGTCACATGGTAAAAGTAGGAGTAAGATGGAAAGAGAGAGAGAGGAGGGGAGGTGCCACACACTTTTAAATGACCAGATCTCATGAAAATTCGGTCACTATTGCAAGGACAACACCAAGCAGACAGTGGTAAACCATTCATGTGAAAGCCACTCCCATCATCCAATCACCTCCCACCAGGCTCTGCCTCCAACACTGGGGATTGCATTTCAATATGAGATTTGGGCAGGGACAAACGTCCAAAGTATATCACCACGACATGTCAATTTATTGACATATTGGCTAGTGTTTGTCTTCCCTATACTTCTTTCTTCTCAATTTCAAGGAAGTAGCCAAATCCTCGGCATTTTCTTGATCTCAGCACTTTTGGAGGGTGGGGCAAACAGAAGGATTTGAGGCTTTTTCAGTCTTTTATGAAAGTTAAGCTTTGGGAGGCTGAGGTAGGAAGATCACTTGAGGCCAGGAGTTGGAGACCAGCCTGAGCAACATAGCAAGACTTCGACTCTAAAAATAAAATATTATAAATAAATAGAAAATGAATACCATCTTAGAGACTGTGGATGATATCCCCAAGGAGAGATTAGATGTGCTTTGGGAATGACAAGAAAGGAAGAGAGATTTTCTCCAGGTGTTAGAAGGCCAAAAGAGAAGGATAAATTGTAAACAAGAATGTGGTAGTACCCCCTAGGCTGTAGTGCCCACCATAGTAGTTACTATCAATGTGAGGTTAAGTTCTAAATTAATTAAAATTAAATATAATTTAAAATTCAGCTCCTCAGTGGCACTAGCTACATTTTAAGTTCTCTATAGCCTCTTATGTCTAGTGGCTACCATACTGGACAGCACAGTTATGGAACATTGCTGTGACTGCAGAAATTTCTATTGGACTATGAGTAGGTGTCAGAGGCTATGAGGAAGCAAGGGAGATTAGATGCTCCCAACCTCATCACAGAGTCATACGCTCTAAGAACGGGGAATTAGGAGCTGAGCTGCCCAGCATGAGATACACAGGTTGGGACAATGGACTGGTGCTTCAGTGGAAAACAGTGTGGACCCACAACTGTAAACTAGAGTGACAGTCTTCCCTGTGCCAGTGCTTAATAAGATCCAATGACCTTTACACACTTTGGAGGGCAGGGAGAGACACCAGGGGCTGAGTGTGAATTTCCCACCAGCCTAGGAGGATGAGTACTCAGATGATTTAAAGAAAATAAAGAAATGCACACTTGAATGTAGGGAACTAAGATTAATACCTGCTACATTCGTACACAAGTATATATACACATATACAGCACCCCCCCACACACATACACTCGGTCATCCTTCCTTCTTCAACTGTTTATTTCAACACTGATTTCACAACACTATTTAAACAGCTCAGGCTATCTCCATATACCAGTAAGTACTTGTCAGTACACAAACAGGTACAATCCATTATTTAAAAAGCATGGTTGCTGGGCTCAGTGGCTTATGCCTGTAATCCCAACACTTTGGGAGGTTGAGGTGAGAGGATCACTTGAGCCCAGGAGTTCGAGACCAGCTTGGGCAACATAGTGAGACCCCATCTCTATTTTTAAATAAGAAAACTTTAAAATAATAAAATAAAAAATAAAAAGCCCAGCTCCAGTTAGAAAATGGGCAAAAGACATGAAGAGACATTTCACTAAAGAGGCTGTATAGATGGCAAATACGCACATGGAAAGATGTTCAGTACATTTAGCCATTAGAGAAAGGCAAATTAAAGTCATAATATCACCACACACCTATCAGAAAGGCTAAAGTAAAAGATCGTGACAATACTAAATGCTGATGGGGATGCAGAGAAACTAGATCCCTCATACATTACTGATAGGAACACAAAATGGTACAACTACTCTGAAGAACAGTTTGGTAATTTCTTTAAAAAGCAAATATGTAAGTACCATATGACCTAGCAATTGAACGCCTAGGCATTCATCCCAGGGAAAGGAAAACATGTTCATATAAAAGCCTGCACATGAAGTTCATAGCAGCTTTATTTGTTTGCGTGTTTGTTTTGAGACAGTCTCTCTCGGTCACCCAGGCTGGAGTGCAGTGGCATGATCTCGGCTCATTGCAACCTCCGCCTCCAAGGTTCAAGCAATTCTCCTGCTTCAGCCTCCTGAGTAACTAGTACTACAGGCATCTGCCACCACCCTGGCTAATTTTTGTATTTTTTTGTGGAAATGGGATTTTGCCATGTTGGTCAGGTTGGTCACGAACTCCTGACCTCAAGTGATCCGCCTGCCTTGGCCTCTCAGAGTGCTGGAATTAAAGGCATGAGCCACAGTGCCTGGCCAATAGCAGCTTTATTTGTAATAGCTAAAAACTGTAAAAGCCAGAAATGTCCTTCAACAGGTGAATGGTTAAACAAATTGTGATACATACTTCCCATGGAATACTACACAGACAACAACTGGGATGAATATCCAAGAATTATGCTATTGTCGCCATTCTGCAGAAGTAGGATGGATTCCCACCTAAAATGTGGTTCCAACGATGACACTAGATACACATCGAGAGAGTGTGAAAAGGTTTATTATGCACATATGAGGTTTTCTGGAGACAGCTGGGAAGTCTTCCCAAACAGGCCCAAAAACAGCAAAAGAGAGCAGGGAAAGAAAACTGACCTGAAGTTTCCTTAGGCGTTGGGGAGTGGGGCTAGGGTGGTGATTCCTGCACGCAGGCGGGGGCCCACATGGTTGGAATCTCAATGCCAATGGAAGAACCTAAGTGTTCTTGTCAGCTTGCCCAGATGTGGGGCAAAATAAGAAAAGAAAAGAGTGGGGCAGAAAAGCTACTAGCAAACATCAAAAATGGAGTCACACTCACCATTATTACATGGGAACCACAAAAAGGCCTTTCTCAAAAGAATGCATACTGTATGCATCCCTTTATATAACCTTTTTGAAATGACAAAATTTCCAAACTGGGTATATTTGTTCATGGTTTCCAGGGTATAGGGATGGGGTGAGTGAGGAAGGTAGGAGTGGTTGTAAATGAGCAGAATCTTGTGATGTTGGAACTCTCAGTATCCTGGCTGTGGTGGTGGATACACAAACCCATACTGGTAATAAAATTTTATGGCACTGTGCAATTTTCACACATACTCACACATGTGAGTACAAACAAAGCTAGGAAAATCCGAAAAAGATGACAGATTATAATAACGTTAATCTCCTGGTTGTGATATTATACTAATGTTTTGTAAAATGTTACATTGGGAGAATGAATGTAACATTTGACGAAATGGGTAAAGAATACATGAGATCTAGCTGTCCGGTTTCTTTCTTTCTTTCTTTCTTTCTTTCTTTCTTTCTTTCTTTCTTTCTTTCTTTCTTTCTTTTCTTTCTTTCTTTCTTTCCTTCCCTCCTTCCTTCCTTCCTTCCTTCCTTCCTTCCTTCCTTTCTTTCTTTTTTTTTTTGAGACAGAGCCTTTCTCTGTCTCCCAGGCTGGAGTGCAATGGCGTAATCTCGGAGTTCACTGCAAACTCTGCCTCCCAGGTTCAATCGATTCTCCTGCCTCAGCCTCCCAAGTAGCTGGGATTACAAGTGTCTGCCACTGTGTGCAGCTAATTTTTGTATTTTTTAGTAGAGATGGGGTTTCGCCATGTTGGCCAGGCTGGTCTCGAACTCCTGACCTCAGGTGATCCACTCACCTCAGCCTCCCAAAGTGCTGGGATGACAGGCGTGAGCCACCATGCCCGGCCCTGATTTCTTAAAATTGCATGTGAACCTAGAATTCTCTCCATTAAAAGAATGGCTATCATTAAAAAAATCTATAGACAACAGATGCTGGAGAGGATGTAGAGAAATAGAAACACTTTTACACTGTTGGTGGGAGTGTAAATTAGTGCAACTATTGTGGAAGACAGTGTGGCAATTCCTCAAGGATCTAGCAATAGAAATACCATTTGACCCAGCAATCCCATTACTAGGTATATACCCAAAGGATTATAAATCATTCCATTATAAAGACACATGCACACCTATGTTCACTGCGGCACTGTTTACAATAGCAACCACCTGGAACCAACCCAAATGCCCATCAATGATAGACTGGATAAAGAAAATGTGGCACATATACACTATGGAGTACTATGCAGCCATAAAAAAGGATGAGTTCATGTTTTTTGCAGGGACATGGATGAATCTAGAAACCATAGTTCTCAGCAAACTGACACAAGAACAGAACACCAAACACTGCATGTTCTCACCCATAGTTGGGTGTTGAACAATGAGAGCATGTGGACACAGGGAGGGGAACATCACACACTGGGGTTTGTTGGGGGGTAGGGTGCTAGGGGAGGGATAACAGTGCCGGGGGTGGGGAGTTTGGGGAGGGATAACATTGGGAGAAATAACTAATGTAGGTGATGGGGGGAATGGAGGCAGTAAACCACCATGGCATTTGTATACCTATGTAACAATCCTGCAAGATCTGCACATGTACCCCAGAACTTAAAGTACATATATTTATATGTATATAAATATATATATGTATATAAATATACATATGTGTGTATATATATATATATATACACATTATATATAGATGAGAGAGGGAGAGTCCATTTGGATTACAGGACACTCAGGGGTGGGATGAAGAGCAAGAACGAGTGAATGCCTCTGAACGGAGCCAGCTGACCCAGTGAACTACCTGGTCTCCTGAAGTTCTCTTCAACAACGTCATGGCCACCAGAGGTCAGACGTCTTCATTATCATAAAGAACAAAAGCCGGGTCAGTGTTTAGAGGCACTAACCTGGAAATACAAAGAAAGGTAAGATAAAATTCAGAGGCAGCCTAATAACTTGAAAACTGATTATTTTTATGATAGATGAATGAATAGCAAAAGAAGTTTCACATAAGACGTATCTGATAACCATTTGTGTAGGGATGTTATTTACAATTCAGTCATTCACAAACTTTTTCAATGAACTGTTCCTTAACAATAGAGAGTAGACGCATGAATGGATGGAGGTCTGGTGTGTAGCCAGAGGCAGCCATCTAAAACCTGAAACACCTGCAAAATCTATACAAATGGTACGTTACACTGCATAATACATCTTTTTTATTGCAATATAAAAGTACTGTTTTCAATATTGAATTTTATAGTGTGCATATTTTGCCACAATTCAAAGAAAAGGAAGAAATGACTGTTAAAAAGCAGTAACTTTTTTTTAAGTGTTAAAATTAGACTGAGTGCTGTAGCTCTCACCCATAATCCCAACACTTCGGGAGGCAGAGACAGGAGAATTGTGCCGGAGCCGAGGAGTTCAAGACTAGCCTGGTCAACATAGTGATACCCTTTCTCTACAAAAAAGTTTTTAAATTTAGCCGGGTGTGGTGGCACATGCCTATAGTCCTAGCTACTTGAGAGGTTGAGGCAGGAGGATCCCTTGAGCCCAGGAGCTCAAGGCTTCATTGAGCCGTCATAGTGCCACTGCACTCCAGCCTGGGTGACAGTGGAAGACCCTACCTCAAAAATAAATAAGTTTCAAAACTGATCATAAAAAATCTCAATAATTGTTATGTTAAAATGATACAATTCTGGATATCTTGGGTTCAAGAAAACATAATTAAACTTTCTAAAAAAATATTGTTTTCAATTAAAAAGTTTAGTTAAAATTATGTGAAAAAGTTCAGTAATTTGAGCAAAATTGACCTCCAGGAAGATGATTACTCTATGGCCCATGTGGTTCCTGTTACATAATACACTACTGTGAGAAGTGTGGCTTTCCATTTTCTAAGAACTTCAAATTAAGTATTTCTTTAAAGAACAAAAAAAAAGTCTAAACTCCTAACTCTGAGTCTCTGCTTGTACTACCGTGGAATAATTTTGCTAGGTTTCCTCCCCATGAATGTCCATTGATGACTTTAGTCCCAGGTAAAATGTTACCTCCATGAGTCAATCTAAAATTGCCCAAGACATAATATATTTTCTCCATCTCTGACTCGTAAACCTACCTCTATTTCACTGATTGTCCTCCCACATAGGTGTGGAGTAAGTCTAAGGTGGACTGTGTGTAGTAGGTACCTAACGATGTAGAAAGAATCATGGTGGGAGGACCCCAGGTTTGGCCCATCTGTGCTTCTCCCCATTGGTGATCTCCTCTACTCCTGCTACTCTAAGCAAAAATAGTGCAAATGGTGAGGACTCTCCAAGTTATATCCCCATCCCTATCCTCTCATTGCACTTCAGATTTGCATAGCCAGTGGCTTACTCAACCTGTTCACTTCCTTGCCTGAGAGGCATTTCAAACTGAACCTGGCCAAAATAGAATTTAATTCCACACGCCCACCTCAAACCTGCTCCTCCTCTCCTGACTTCCCACCTCACTCCCTGGCGCCATGATCCACCTACTGCTTCAGGCAGAAACAGCTAGGAGCCACCCTAGATTCTTGTTTTCTCTCACGCCGTCTCCACATTCAACTCATCAGCAAGTCCCGTCAATTCCTCCTTCTAACCAATCCCAAATTCACTCTGGGCCCAGCCACTATCATGGCACACCCACAACATGGCAATAGCTTCCAAACTAGTTTCCCACTTTCATTTCACCTCTTATCAATCTGTTCTCTACATAGCCCCCAGTAATCTTGTTAATCAAATCATGTCACTCAACTGCTTAAAACCCTCCAGAGAGTTCTTATTAAGGTAGACTACAGCCCAGTAGAAGTCAGCCCTCTCCGAGACTGCAAAAAGTCTCCTGCGTACGTCTTAGATTTTACATTTTGACCACCCACCACCCCGCACACTTCCTCCCCCAGAGGAAGACCAGAGGGTCTCCTTTCTGTTCCTCCACTATCCAGCCTGTGTCTACCTTCAGGTCTTTGATATTACACTTTCACATTCCGGGACTGCTTTTCCTTCTGATTGTCCATTGCTTCTTTCTTATTCTTGACCTTTAGATTTCAGTGTAGATGGCACTCCCCAGAAAGGCCATCCCCAGCCACCCAATCTAAAATCCATATCCAGTCATACTCTTACCTTACCAGCATGCCATTTTTTGGTTTGTCTGTTTCTTGTGGCAAAATATGCATAACTAATTTTACCATTTTAACCATTTTTTAAAGTATAAAATTCAGTGACATTAAGCATATTTACAGTGTTGCACAACTATCACCACTATCCATTTCCAGGACTTTTTCATCTTCCCAAACTAAAATTCCGTACCATTAATGTAACACTCTATCACCTGCTTCTCCCAGCCCCTGGTAACTTCTATTACACTTCCTGTCTCCATGAATTTGCCTATTCAAAGTACCTCATATAAATGGAGTGACCACAATATCTGTCCTTTTGTTTCTGGCTTATTTCACTTAACATAATGTTATCATAGTTTATTTACGTTGTGACGTGTACCAAAATGTCATTCTTTCTTAAGACAATCATATTTCATTGTATGTCCATATCACATTCTATTCACCCATTCATGTGCCAGTAGACATTTGGGTTGTTCCCACCTTTTGGCTATAGTGAATAATGTTGTTACGAACGTCAGTGCCCAAAATATTTGTTTAAATCCCTGCTTTCAATTCTTTAGGTGTTATCCCTAGAAGTGGATCATATGGTAATTCTATGTTTAACTTTTTGAGAACATACCACACTGTCAGCTGGATCATATGGTAATTCCGTGTTTAACTTTTTGAAAAGGCACCATAGTGTCAGCATGGCATTTTTATAATGTGTTTATCTGCTCCGCTAGGATGAAACCTTCAAGAGAGCAGGGACCACATCTATCTTTTCCATCCCTGAATCTCCAGTACCTTGAACGATATTTGGCACATAATGGACACTCAAAAAGTTTTTGTTAGATGAATGAATGAAGCAGATCTTCAGTAATTGTTAGCGTTATTTCTCCTTTCCACTTTGTTCTTCTTAAATAGATTTCAAACCCCTTTGAGGGCAAGGATAGCTATCATTCACCTGTGTAACCGCAGCATTTAGCACATTGAAGGTACTCAATACATCCTTGTGCAGTTGAAGCAAATCTCCATTCTTTGCTTGTAGTTTGATGTTCTCAGCAGAACTCAATCGGACGGACATGATAATTATGTATTAGTAAGAACGGAGGACATTTTTCAGTAAGAATGGAGTTAGCAAAGAAAAATGCCCAACGTAGCCCCAGGACAGTTGACGTCCAGGAAACTCTGACTTTCTATTTCTCTTATTCTTTTTTCTTTGGCTTCCGGACTGTGGCATTTTCCAGAACCAAGATTAAAAGAAGCAAAAACAGCTGAAAAGTCTCCTAAATTACATCATCTGCCTCTGGGAATTGAGGTATGTTGGCTGGATTTGACTGAAAAATAACCAGGATTTGAGTCTTGGGTTCAGAGAAAATATAAGTTCAAATCTCTGAAGCCTATTTAAAAATTCACATAACAGTCCTTAGGTTAAAAATTCCTTAAGCTGTGCATTGGGCCCATGCCTGTAATCCTAACACTTTGGGAGGCCAAGATGGGAGAATGTCTTGAGCCCAGGTGTTTGAGGCTGCAGTGAACTATGGTTGTGCCATTGCACTCTAGCCTGGGGGACAGAGTAAGTTCCTACTCTCAAGAAATATATATTTTTTGATAATTGTGATCATTCATGCCATATACAGATAAATAATATACTTACCACCCTACATCATATGAAATAAATTATGCACACATACTATATGTTACATTTTACGTGTAATAACTGGTTGCTGAATGCAGTTGGCAAAATCCAAATAAAAAAAATGCCCAAATAGTACTTGGAACCATTGCCACGAGGTTTCTCCCCTAATCTAGATACAGCAGGTAACCAGTCATGTAAGAGCAGGTCAGGAGAGGGCTCCCCTGCCCCACACACACCAGGAGTATTGGGTGACCGTCAGGTGATGTTCAGGCAGTTGTTAACTGTTTCTCTAAAGTAATAATTAGTCACAGCCAGTGCCAGGGAAAGGTAGTCTCCTAATAGAAAGAAAACACCTGAAACTGATCAGCAGCTTCCCAGTGAGACCTCAGGAGTGGGGAGAAGTAAGACCAGATCCCAGAAAAAAGGCCAATGTATAAAAACCCAAACCAAGAGGTCAAGCTTGGTTTTTAAGTCACCCACTTGGCCCTCTTCCAAGTTGTACTTTCCTTCTTTTCTTTCCTCTCCTTCCTTTCCCTCCTGTTCTAAAGCTTTTCGATAAACTTTCACTCCTGCTCTGAAACTTGCCTTGGTCTCTCCTTCTGCCTTATGCCCCTCACTCGAATTCTTCTGAGGAAGTCCAAGTGCTGCACACCTGTACAGATTTGCTTCAGGTAACTCGGGGTAACTCGGATCTCTGCCACCGGTAACAGTCCTGTCAGTTCCTACTACTTGGGAACACTTTATTTCAGCCAGCAGTGTTGGAGGCAAAGCTCAGTGAGAAGACCGTCCTAGAATCTCAATATTTGCAGGCTCCAAAAGCCTGCTAGACTATAGGCATTTTCCCAGTGACCCCTACCTATCCTCCTAGCCATTGCCTGCCCTCTCTATTGGAGCCAGCTGCCTCTACCCAGCTGCTGACTCCATATTACACAGCCTGTGTAATTGCCAGATAGGCAGCCTCAGGTCTTCAGCCTCTGCTTACAGAGCTTCAATCACCCCTCCAATTCCAGATCTCTCTGTACTTAAAAATCTCCTAAGACTTTATCACTGCCAGGGCTCTGCCTTGAGGGATGGCCATTCCAGTAGGGCCATGATTCCTGGAGGAGCTTTGCTCACCTAGCGAGTACTGTCTGACTCTTGGGTGTAAGAAGGATGTGTGAGATCACTGTCGATCAAATGAAATACTGGTTTCAGGAAGTTGGCAAGCAGTGCAGCAGAGAATAAGGAATTGTGAAAGACTCCAGACATGTCTTAAAACCACACCAAAATCTGCTCCAAGTTCCTAGCTTCCAATGTGTCCTTTTTTTTCTTTAAAAAAATGTTTGCAATTTTTTTCCCAATAATGTGTTGTTACCTCATGGACTGAAGCAGACAGGTGAGAAATGAGGAAGAAGGAGCATCAACCCCAGTTCATTTGACAGAACAGTGAGGAGGAACTGGGGAGAGTAAGAGAGAAGGAGCAGAAGGTAGAGTTGGAAACCAAGTGGGGACTACGGGGAGATAACCTCAGGTGGAACTTCCTCTGCCATCCCTCCTCCGCCCGACTTTCCTGTGCTGCTGCTGGGCACTGTCCTGGAGCAAAGGCTGCCAAATATGAACAGAAGGGAAGACATAGTTGGCTCATCCATGCATGCTAGGCTGCTTCCTGCTTCAGGCCTCACATAGTTTCTGGGCTAGTGGTGGGGACAGAAATTCTTCCCAGACGTACCAAAGAAAGTGATAAAACAAAGACTCTCTTCATGCTCTCTCACTGTTAGAGTCCAGCAAATGTTCAGCCTCAGAGTGGAGATACAAAGGGCCTCAGAGAGCCTGGTACATCCTGGGCACCCAATTCATATGAGTCCCATGGATGCAGAGATAAATGGCTAGATGGTTACATAGAAGAGATGGATAGATAGAATCAGTGGCATGCTAGTGAATGTTTAACAACTGGATCTACAAAAAAAGCCATGATTTGTAATGGTTGCCAACTTGATTTTCAGAATATTTATACTACTACCATGGCCAATTTCAAGCCATTATTACATACAGAGTTGGGAAGAGGTGTTCCACCACATCACTACATGGACGGACGGATGGATGGATGGATGGATGGACAGAAAGAGGGAGGGAGGGATGGAAAGAGGAACGAATGAATGGATGGATGATTGATGGACAACAGAAAGTTTCCATAGTTCATCTTTTTTAAATTATTTTTAGCTTTGGGGTACATGTGCGGGATGTGCAGGTTTGTTACGTAAATAAATGTATATCATAGTGTTTTACTACACCTATCAACCCATCACCTAGGTATTAAGCCCAGCATTCATTAGCCATCCTTCCTAATACTCTCCCTCCCTCCCCCTTCCCCCGACAGGTCCCAGTGTGTGTTGTTCCCTTCCCCATGTCCATGTGATCCCATCGTTCAGCTCCCACTTATAAGTGAGAACATGTGGTCTTTGGTTTTCTGTTCCTGCATTAATTTGCTGAGGATAATGGCTTCCGGCTTCATCCATGTCCTTGCAAAGGACATGGTCTCATTCCTTTTTATGGCTACATAGTATTCCATGGTGTATGTGTACCACATTTTCTTTATCCAGTCTATCACTAATGGGCATTTGGGTTGATTCCATGTCCTTGCTATTGTGAATGGTGCTCCAATGAACATACAGTGTACATGTATATTTGTCATAGAATGATTTATATTCCCTTGGGCATATACCCAGTAATGGGATTGCTGGGTCAAATGATATATCTCGTTCTAGCTCTTTGAGGAATCACCACACTGTCTTCCATAATGGTTGAACTAATTTACACTCCCACCAATAGCATAAAAGTGTCCCTATTTCTCCACAACTTCACCAGCATCTGTTGTTTCTTGACTTTTTAATAATGGCCATTCTGATTGGCATGAGATGGTATCTCATTGTGGTTTTGATTTGTATTTCTCTAATGATAAGTGATATAGCCTTTATTCACGTTTGTTGGCTGCATGAATTCTTCTTCTGAGACGTGTCTGTTCATGTCCTGTGCCCACCTTTTAATGAGGTTGTTTTTTTCTTGTAAATTTGAGTTCCTTGTAGATTCTGGATATTAGACCTTTGTTGGATGGACAGACTGCGGAGATTTTCTCCTACTCTGTTGGTTGTCTGTTCCCTCTTGACTTTCTTTTGCTGTGCAGAAGCTCTTTAATTAGATCTGATTTGTCAACTTTTGCTTTTGTTGCAATTGCTTTTGGTGATTTTATCGTGAAATCTTTGCCGGTGCCTATGTCCTGAATAGTATTGCCTAGATTTCCTTCCAGAGTTTTTATAGTTTTGGATTTTACATTTAAGTCTTTAATCCATCTTGACTTAATTTTTGTATAATGTTTGAGGAAGTGGTCCAGTTTCAATTTCCTGCAATGGATAGCCAGTTATCCTAGCACCATTTGTAGAATAGAAAATCCTTTCCCTGTTGCTTGTTTTTGTCAGGTTTGTTGAAGATCAGATGGTTGCAGATGTGTGATCTTATTTCTGAGTTCTCTATTCTGTTTCATTGGTCTATGTGTCTGTTTTTGTATCAGTACTATGCTGTTTTGGTTATTATAGCCTTTTAGTATAGTTTGAAGTCTGGTAGGGTGATGCCTCTAGCTTTGTTCTTTTTGTTTAGGATTGACTTGGCTGTATGGTCTCTTTTTTGGTTCCATATAAATTTTAAAATAGTTTTTTTCTAATTCTGTGAAGAATGTCAGTGGTAGTTTAATGGGAATAGCATTGAATCTATAAATTACTTGGGGGCAGTATGGCCATTTTCACGATACTGATTCTTCCTATCCATGAGCATGGGATATTTTTCCATTAATTTGTGTCCTCTCTGGATTCCTTGAGCAGAAGTTTGTAGTTTTTCTTGAAGAGGTCCTTCGCTTCCCTTGTTAACTGTGTTTCTAGGTATTTTATTCTCTTTGTAGCAATTGTGAATGGAATTCATTCACAATTTGGCTCTCTGCTTGCCTGTTGGTGGTGTATAGAAATGCTTGTGACTTCTGTACATTGATTTTGTATCCTGAGACTTTGCTGAAGTTGCTTATCAGCTTAAGAAATTTTGGGGCTGAGACGATAGCATTTTCCAGATATAGGATCATGTTATCTACAAACAAAGACATTTGACTTCCTCTCTCCCTATTTGAATACCCTTTATTTCTTTCTTTTGCCTGATTGTGCTGGCTGGAACTTCCAATACTAAGTTGAATAGGAGTGGTGAGAGAGGGCATCCTTGTCTTGTGCCAGTTTTCAAGGGGAATGCTTCTAGTTTTTGCCCATTTAGTATGATATTGGCTGTGGGTTTGTCATAAATGGCTCTTATTATTTTGAGGTATGTTCCTTCAATACCTAGTTTATTGAGAGTTTTTAACAAAATGGATGTTGGATTTTATTGAAGGCATTTCTATGTCTATTGAGATAATCAAGTGGTTTTTGTCTTTAGATCTGTTTACTTGATGGATTACATTTATTGATTTGCATATGTTGAACCAGCCTTGCATCCAGGAATAAAGCTAACTTGATCATGGTGGATAAGCTCTTTGATGTGCTACTGAATTTGGTTTGCCAGTATTTTATTGAGAAATTTTGCATCGATGTTTATCAGGGATGTTGGCCTGAAGTTTTCTTTTTTGTGTGTGTGTGTGTCTCTGTCAGGTTTTGGTATCAGGACGATCTTGGCCTCATAGAATGAGTTAGGGAGGAGTCCCTCCTTTTCAATTGTTTGGAATAAATTTCAGGAGAAATGGTATCAGCTCCTCTTCATATTTTTCGTAGAATTCAGCTGCAAATCCATCTGATCCTGCACTTTTTTTGGTTGGTAGCCTATTTGTTAATGCCTCAATTTGGAACTTGTTATTGGTCTATTCAGGGATTCAGCTTCTTCCTGGGTCAGTCTTGAGAGGTTGTATGTATCTACAAATTTATCCATTTCTTCTAGATTTTCTAGTTTATTTGCATAGAACTGTTTAAAGTGTTGTCTGATGGTTGCTTGTGTTTCTGTGGGGTCAGTAGTGATACCCCGCTATTATTTTTTTATTGTGTCTATTTGATTCTTTTCTTTTTTCTTCTTTATTAGTCTAGCTAGTAGTCTATGTATCTTATTAATTTTTTAAAAAAACCAGCTCCTGAATTCACTGATTTTTTTGAAGGGTTTTTTTTTGTGTCTATCTTCTTCAGTTCTGCTGTGATCATGGTTATTTCTTGTCTCTCCTGTCTTTGGAGTTTGTCTGCTCTTGGTTCTCTAGTTATTTTAGTTGTGGTGCTAGGGTATAGATTTGAGATCTTTCTAGTTTTTTTGATGTGGGCATTTATTGCTATAAATTTCCCTCTTAACACTGCTTTAGCTGTATCCCAGAGATTCTGGTACGTTGTTTTTGTTTTCCTTGGTTTCAAAGAACTTCTTAATTTCCACCTTAAATTCTTGTTTTGCCCAGGAGTCATTCAGGAGCAGGCTGTTCAATTTCTATGTTAGTTATGTGATTTTGGATGAGTTTCCTACTTTTGAGTTCTAATTTGATTGTGCTGTGGTCTGAGAGACATGATTTCAGTTCTTTTGCATTTGCTTAGGAGTGATTTACTTCTAACTATGTGATCAATTTTAGAGTAAGTGCCATGTGGCACCAAGAAAAATGTGTATTTTGTTCTTCTGGGGTGGAAAGATCTGTAGATATCTATCACATCAACTTGGTCCAGAGCTGAGTTCAAGTCCTGAATATCTTTGTTAATTTTCTATCTCAGTGTTCTATCTAATATTGGCAGTGGAGTGTTAAAGTCTCCCACTATTATTGTGTAGGAGTCTAAACTTAAACTTCTTTGTAGGTCTCTAAGAACTTGTTTTATGAATCTGGGTGCTCCTGTATTGGGTGCATATATATTTAGGATAGTTAGCTCTTCTTGTTGAATTGACCCCTTTACCAATATTTAATGCCCTTCTTTGTCTTTTTTTATCTTTGTTGATTTAAGGTCTATTTTGTCAGAAACTAGGATTGCAACCCCTGCTTTTTTCTGTTTCTCATTTCCTTGGTAAATTTTCTTCCATACTTTTATTTTGAGTCAATGTGTGCCCTTGAATGTGTGATGGGTCTCTTGAATAGAGCACTCTACTTGATATTTTATTTCTTTATCCAGCTTGCCACTCTGTGTCAGTTCATCCTTTTTTGATCCACTCATCTGCATCTGGTCGAGAGACCTCTCTGGTCACCAGTCACAGATACTCACCAATACCCAAGTACACACTGCCCAGGGAACCACTGTAAGAAAAGGAGGAGAAAGGGGCACATCCATTCCTACTGCAGATTCCATCATTGTGATGGCTGCAGTGCTGTAAAAATCTATAGAGAGGATAGAATAGGTGCTATCTGTCTCATGGACAGATAAGAAAATTGAGACATAAGCAGAATGTGACTTGCTAAGGTTACAGAACAGCCAGTTCGTGGCTGTGGAAAGTCATAAAATCTAGGTCATCTAACCCCTAAAGTGGAACATTCTCCTACAGATGGCCTCTGCTGCCATGGTACCAGAGCCAACAATGAGTATGAACTTCACTTCTTCATTTGTTAATAATGTAGTTGATGCATTGGAGAAGAGCCCTTTCCTTCTTGTCCCAAAGTGGGCATGCAGCAACCAAATTAGCAAAACAGGTGAGCTCTGAACAAATGCCCAATGTAGGCAAAGGCCTTTTAAAAATCCTCAGCCTCTCCTAGGCCCCTTTTCCTCCATCAAGGTGCACTCATTATTCCCAAAGAGTCTGTTTTGGTAGAGATAGTGGGGAGAGCTATAGTGCTGGCCCTCAGACAGGATGATGCTACCATGACCTCATTTGTGTTACACTATACAATTCCTTTTTCAAATAGGACCACATCAGAAGAGAAGCCTTACACTCTACACATACTTTTATCCTCTTTTTCACAAGTATTTGCATTTTGAAAAGGAAAGACCAAGACTCTGGAATGGTTCTCTCCAGTAGCAATGCTGTTGGCATTACCTGGAAATGACAAGGGACTCTGGAGATCAGAGGTCTTTCCAGCTGGTGGTTGACACCCACTCTGACCACAAGGCCAGCCTAGTAGCCAAGAAGAGATTTGGGAGGGAGGAAAGGGCCAGAAGGATCCCAAGGCTTTCCTTATAAATGAAACACAGGGGAGAGACAGGCACAGAGGAGGAAATGTGATCATGGAGACAGAGATTGGAACGATACAGTCACATGCCTGGGAAACCACCAGAAGTTAGAAGAGGCAAGGAATCAAATCTCTCCTAAATCTCTGGAGGGAGTTCAGCCCTACCAATAACTTTATTTTAGACTTTTGGCCTCCAAAATTGTGAGAGAGTAAATCTGTTTTAAGCCATCTAGTTTGTGGTGATTTGTTACAGCAGCCCTAAGACACCAATACAATGAGTGTCCAGTTGGAATGGCTATTACTTAAAAATCAAAAAACAACAGATGCTGGTGAGGCTGCAGAGAAAAGGGAATGTTTATACTCTGTCGGTGGGAATGTAAATTAGTTTAGCCACTGTGAGAAGTAGTTTGGAGATTTCTAACATAACTTAAAGCAGAGCTACCATTCAACCTAGCAATCCCATTAATGGGCATATAACCAAAAGGAAACAAATTGTTTAAAAAAGACACATACACTTGTATGTTCATTGTAGCACTATTCACAATAGCAAAGACATGGAATCAACCTAGGTGCCCATCAATAGTGGATTAAATAAAGAAAATATGGTACATATACACCACAGAATACTGCATAAACGTAAAGAATGAAATAATGTCCTTTGCAGCAATATGGACGCATCTGGAGGTCATTATCCTAAGTGAATTAATGCAGGAACAGAAAACCAAATACTGCATGTGCTCATTGATAAGAGCAAGATAAACATTGGGTATTCATGAACATAAAGATGGCAACAATAGACATTAGGGATTACTAGAAGGGGAGGGAGAGCGAAAGGTAAGAGTTAAAAACTATTGAGTATTATCTCACTACCTGGGTGATAGGATCAATCGTACCTCCAAACTCAGCATTACATAATAACCCTGAATCTAAAATAAAAGTTGAAAATATATTTTAAAAATACAATTTGTGTGAATTTTCTGCCAGAGAACCCATTCAAGACTCAGTCCTCAAGATTTTAACTGGGGGCTAGTCACATAGGCACCTTTGCCTAACATGTACCAAACTTCCAGAACTTCCAGAAGGAGAGCAGATGTTTAGCATAAAGCACATTATTTGCCTAAACAGTCTAGATACAGCAAACCACCCTCATAAATTAGGGAATAGTGAGAAGACTCCAAAACTCGAAGTTCCCAGACACCAGCCAAGAGCCAAGCTTGCAAGCAGGCCTTTCTAAGAATAGCAGCCTCAGATTGGCTGTGCTCTTTTCTGCACATAAGGGTACAGTCTCATGAATTTTGATAAATGCATATGGTCACGCAATCACCACCACAATCAAGGCATATTTTCCAAAGTTTTCTTATGTCCCTTTGCAGTTAGACCCTTGCCCTGACTCCATGCAAAGATTGATCTGCTTTCTAACATTAAGGTTTTGCTTTTTCTAAACTTTCATGTAAATGAAATAATATAGCATGTAATCTTTTGCATTTGCCATCTTTCACTTAGTATTGTGCTTTTGAGATTACCATATTGTTGCATGTATCCATAGTTTATTCCTTGGTAATGCTGAGTAGTGTCCCTTTATATGAACATGAAACAATTTGCTTATCATTTTGATGGCTCTTTTATGGCAATGTATGTGTTTTATGGCTCATGTTTCTGTTGCCTATCTAGGAAATCTTTGCCTAACCAAAGATCACAAGGATTTCTTATCTTTTCTTTAAATTTTATAGTTTTAACTCTTATGATTAGGTCTGTGATCCACTTCAAGTTGAGTTTTGTATAATAGGTGAAGACTGAAATTCATTTTTTCCCATGTAGATATCTAATTGTTTCTATACTATTTGTTGAGAAGACTATACCTTCCCTATAAAATTACCTTAGCACTTTTGTCAAAATCAATTAACAATACATGAATGGGCCTAGGTTAAGAATAGAGTCTTTTCAATGGTCTGTCTATCCTTTCACCAATACCACTCTCTCTGGATTACTGTAGCTTTGTTTTAAGTCTTGAAATCAGGTCATATAAGTGTTCCATGTTCGTTCATCTTTCCCAAATTTGTTTTGGCTCTTCTAGGTTCTTTGCATTTTCATATACATTTTAGAACATGATCATCAATTTCTACAAAAAATACTGCTGAGATTTTGATTGGTAATGAGTTGAATCTATCGATCATTTTGTGGAGAATTATTATCTTAACAATATTCAATCTTCAATCTTCCAATCTATGAACATGGTATATCTGGTATATCATGGTATATAAATTTATTGAGGCCGGACTCTATTCTTAACTTGTTGCAGTTTCTCCCCAATCCAATCTCCAGGATCAGTCAAGAAATATTTATTTTTATTTTTATTATTACTTTTGTGTCCCATTAGGTTCTGAAGAAATGATTTCTTATACAGTGAATTACAGAAAAATGTATTAATGATTTAATGTAAATTAAAATGTCTTTGATTAAAATTCCTTCCAGAGTAAATTGCAACTTTCACCTACTACCTGTATTCCTGAAGGTAGATCCTTTAGAATTTATTTCATAGAACAGCTGAGTATCAAGAACATATTTGTGGGGCCAGGCACAGTGACTCATGCCTGTAATCCCAGTACTTTGGGAGGCCGAGGCAGAGGTAAGTGGATCACTTGAGGTCAGGGATTTGAGACCAGCCTGGCAAACCTGACAAAATCCCATCTCTACCAATAATACAAAAATTAGCCAGGCATGGTAGTACATGCCTGTAATCGTAGCTACTTGGGAGGCTGAGGCATGAAAATCGCTTGAACCTGGGAGGTGGAGGTTGCAGTGAGCTGAGATTACACCACTTCATTCCAGGCTGGATGACAACGTGAGACTTCATCTCAAAAACAAAAAAAGAATTGTGATTTTCTAGGGTAAGGATTCAGCATGAGGCGGAAATGAGAACAAACCAATGTCATTATCATCTTACTTTGAAAATTCACTGCTCTTCTATGTTGGCAAGTGCAGAGCATTCACCCAAAGGCAATGCTCAGTCTCCCTATGTTATTCATGCATTTCCCTGTTACAGTCAAGCCAATTGTGGGAGACAGTGTCAGTATCCTTGGATTGAATTGTTGACTGACCACAAGTTAACTTAGTCATTTTTTGTTCATTAAGCTTCATGATTATCATCTCAGTAATTTTACCAGTGAAAGTGTCTGTAAGTTCAGAGCTAACCAATGCCAGGCAGCCATTGAGAATTAGATCTCTCTTGCACATTCAGAGAAACCATGTGTCCATGAATGGAGAGCAGTTTGTTGTCTGTGGGCTTTGATTTCACAAGGGCTAGGAATTAGTCACTTCTAGATGAATTCCTGGCACCTCTGTAACACCCAGCTGAGAAGAGGAGTGTGGTGAGGTAGAGGCAGCCCAGATGAGATGTGGAGAAGCAGAGAAGGTTGATTCTGGAGTTGTGGAGACCAAAATCGGTAGATCCCACATAAGGTGTCCCAGGCCACCATGTGTGGGAAGGTCCAGATATCTGAGGAAAAAAGTGGGAAGAGAGGGTATAGTAAAGGAAGGGGGATGAAGGGAAGCAATAGCTCCCCTCTGGCACATTTCCTAAGTGAAGCCTTGTAAACAATTTTGAAAGTAATATGTTGCCATCACATTTGTTGAAGACCGTGAGAGCCACTAGGCTGACTTTTGCTTTCACAGAGCAACTTGTGATTAATAAACAATTGAAATATGGACAGACTAAGCAAAGTATAGAAGGTAGTTATATCAGTCAGGATAGGCCAAGATATTCGTTAGCAATAAACAATCTCCAAAACTCATAGTGGCTTAAAACAACAAATATTTACTTCTTGCACATGCAAAGCTCATTGGGGATCTGGGGGACTCTACTCAGGTGACAGCTCAATGATCCAGGATTCTTTACTCTTGTGGCACCTCTGTCTAAAAACACACTTGTATGCACTGCTCCAACAACCATGACTAGGGAAAAGTGTGGAAAATCGCATACCAGCTCTTAATTCTTGCGTCAATGCAAGTTACATGGTTACATGTAACTTCAAAAGGGCAGAAAAGCTATTTCTCTGTGTACTAGGAGGTAAAGGAGAATATTACTGACATCTACCACAGTAGTCAAAGGGAGACACCATTTTGAGTGCTCACAGTGCCACCAACAAATGGTGCAAGCTTTCCTGCCCACCATCCCTTGAATGGCTCTGTGCTCACACTTGGTAGCCAAAGGTCCAGATCGGGCCAGGCACAGTGGCTCACACCTGTAATCCCAGCACTTTGGGAGGCCAAAGGAGGAGGATTGTTTGAACCAAGGAGTTCAAGACCAGTGTGGGCAATACAGCAAGACCCCATTGCTACAAAAAATAATAATACAATTTAAAGATTCCCCAGGAGAGGTAAAGCAGGCCTGTAGTCCCAGTTACTCTGGGGACTGAGGTGGGAAGATTGATTAAACCCAGGAGGTTGAGGCTGCAATCAGCTATGAGCACACCACTGCACTCTAGCCTGGCTGACAGAGTAAAATCCTGATCAAACACACACACACACACACACACACACACACACAAACCCAAAAATCAACAAAACGAAAAAACAAAGGTCCAGGTGAAATCTCAGAATGTGGTCAAGAGTGGCACCTTTAGGTATTTATTCCCCTAATTTATCGAAGCTGACGGTGCTTCTGAGGACATCAGGGGAATGAATAAAAAAGGAGAAGTGAGGGGGTATGGGGAGGCTGAGCTGAACATCACTTACAACGCTCTGTTTCTTTAGCTTTCATTAAGCCATGCCAGTGAGGGAAGAACTCATGTCAAAAGAGCATTTACTGATCATACACCAAGCGGTGAGCATCAGGCAGGAAATAACCACGCCATGCTTCCTGCCCTCCTGGAGCTCAGGATCCAGGGAGGAAGGGAGACCAGTAAGCAAGCAATGGATTGCACACTAGCCATGTGGACAGGATGCCAAAGCAGGGGACCGTCTGAGAAAAAAGGGCTTGAGTTTGAAACATGTCATACCTTTTTATCAAAAGTGTACTTTCCTTCCCCTTTGATACCTGCTTATTTAGATATTTAAATAGGTTTGCATTCTTGGAATAAAGACCAAAAATTGGGGTTGGGGCTGGGGAGAGCTAGTCAGGTATAAGCAGGGGATCACTGACTAGGGGAAAACCACATCACCTGCCCTATCTACACTCCTGCCAGTAGCTGTCAGATCAAAGACAATGATCACATGGATCTGGCTCAGGGAGACAGGACTGATCTGCTGAAGTCTCTGCTCAAAAGAAACCAGTAACCTGACTTATGCCTTAACAAAGAATGGCACTAAAGCAAAAGGGGCTTAGGGAAGTGATTCAGAGTAGGATTTTCAACTATTTCAGTTACTAAAAATGCCCTCCCTCTAGAACCACATAAATAAAACACCCTCTGCTGGACTCGACTCCGCACAGAAGCAGACACATCTGAGAGCATTTGAAACACTGCTTTTGGCCTTAATAGCTAGCATCAGAGGGAACGGATTGCTATCTCACTTGAATTTCTAACTATTCAATAATGTTGGAAGAATTCACCTGGAAAAGACCAGGTCTACTTCACCTCAAGAGGAAAATGGCTACAGTTTGCCTTAAGACTTGGAGGGGGCTGAGTGCAGTGGTTCACATCTATAATACCAGCACTGTGGGAGGTCCAGGCAAGAGAATGGTTAGGAGGTTGAGATCAGCGTGAGCAACATGGTAAAAACCCATCTCTACAAAGAATTTTAAAAATTAGCTGGGCATGGTAGTGTATTCCTGTAGTCCCAGCTACTCTAGACGCTGAGGTGGGAGAACTGCTTGAGCCCGGGAAGTCAAGGCTGCAGTGAGCCATGATCTCGCCGCTGCACTCCAGCTTAGGTGACAGAGTGAGAGGCTGTTTCAAACAAAGACATGGAGAGAAAACTTCTCTGTAGGAGTTAGAAGAGAATCAACATCACAGGGCTCTGGTTTCCTCTAGTTTCATAGACTCCATAGACCAGACATTCCCTTCGCTGACCAGTAGAAGTAATATTAGAGCAGCATCTTCACTTTCAAAACTCAGCTTTGGGAAGGAAACAGCTTCTCTTCCAAGCTCACGGGCTGTTGGGCACCCCAGAGAGCCTGGCTTTAGGTGCTTGCCGAAGGTTAAACGATTTTCATACCTGACTAATTCTTTATAATTAAAATTCTTTGTTCATTTTGAAATGTACCTCTTAAGTAGTTTAGAGGACTCAACCTATTATGGAACCAAAAGCTTTGCTTCATACCCTACTTCTTGAATTGCTCCCTGAAGGTGAATGGAATTTTTTTTCCTTAGGTTAGGAAGGCATCTGGATGGTGAGGGGAGAAAAGCTGACCCTAGTGCCTCAGGGTTTGCCACACAAGCAACTACAATCCCTTCAGCAAGGCACAGCTTGGCCAGAAACACAGGGGTCTCTGAAAGAGAATGGCCGCAGGGATCATGGAGGGCAGCTGCCCTGAGAGCCAGCAGCTAGTGAAATGGTACAAATTACCAGGCAGAAGGAAGGAAATGAGAGGAAAAGAGACACAACTTGAGGACCAGCCTGGAGGAACAGAAGGTGATTGCAGGGCAGGGGTGGGGGTGTCTGTGTTCATGCACAACTTTCAAGTTAAACTGCCTAGTCACATTTTCACTTTTGTCTTAATAGTTTAAACCTTTTATTAGATAAGATGGGTGAGGTATCTAACTGCTCTTAAAGCTCTGAAATCATAGAGGTTTAAAGACAATAGTTTATTTTTCTCTTATATAAGCAATCCAGAGCTAGTATAGTTGCCCTACAGATGTGGTTCCCAAACTATGCACCCAGGCCCACAGGATACCCCAATAAATTTTACTTATTCAAAGAAAATTCCCCAGTCTTGACATTTGTCAGACTACTCACTTGAGGTAGTTTGGAGTTCAAACTTTAGATCTTGTTACAGTCTCTTTGATGATATCACACCTTTGCAAAGCTGGGTTTTCAATGATTGCTCTGATAAAATGCAAGTAAATGGCAGTACTATTGCTCAATGTGATCCCAAGGTTTGAGAAGTTGTGCAGTGCTCAACAGGTACACACATCTTACTAGTAAGTGATTGTGGTTACTTAAGAATAGAAATAAGAGGTCAGGCATGGTGGCTCACGCCTGTAATCCCAGCACTTTGGGAGGCCAAGGCAGGCAGATCACGAGGTCAGGGGTTTGAGACCATCCTGGCCAACATCGTGAAACCCTGTCTCTATTAAATATACCAAAATTAGCCAGGTATGGTGGCAGATGCCTATGGTACCAGCTACTCAGGAGGCTGAGTCAGAAGAATCACTTGAATCTGGGAGATGGAGGTTGCAGTGAACCTAGACTGTGCCATTGCACTCCAGCCTGGGCAACAGAGCAAGACTCTGTCTCAAAAAAAAAAAAAAAAGAGTATTTTTTTCTTTCAATGTATTTGAATTATTTTTTTTCAAATGGCTTCTAAGTTGTTAGAACATAGTAAATTGCTTGGATACAACTGCTTAAAAACAGAATTTTTGGGCCTTCTTTTGGCCTACAGTCAATGTGAAAAAGTTATGGCGACGCTATGCTATGAAACAAGAACGTTTGGGAACTTCTACCACTGGGTACTGGTGTCAGAAACCCAAGTTTCCTTGATTTCGCTGCTTGGATTCCCTAGAAGATTGGCTTCTTCCACAACGTGTCCTCCTTCTATGAAAGGAGAAAGGGCAAAGGGGGTGTACACCTTCTTCTCATGGACACAACCTGGCAGGTGGCCTCATCACATCCATTCACAATCCATTGGCCAGGATGTTGTCTTATGCCCACATCTAACTGCACAGGAAGCACAGACAGTCACACTGTACCCTAGATGGCCATGTGCTCTGAAAAATCTTGGCAATTTTGTTACTGTGCACAAAAGTGGAAGAATGGAAATAGGTGACCACTTGTAGTCTCTACCACAGACCATCTGAATTGAAAGCAACGGTGCTGTCCCCCTCCACTCTCAATGAATGGTGGTGTTTTCAACATCATAATATTAATTGCCAGGTGAACTAACAAAGAGCAGCAGGCTCTGAGGGCATTGCAGGGTTCAGTAGAAGGGGCTGGAACACTGGCAACACCAACAATGGGTGCATGCTGCATGCAGGTGCAAGTAATCGGGCACCACAGAAAGAAGGGACATTAAGGGTTTTTTGCTTTTGTTTTTTGCTTTTGGAAGTTATTGACAGTTTTTAGTCTATAGAAGTGAAAACATTAACTCACTTTTGGAGCACAGTCCTTTATTCTGGTAAGAGCAATTCTCTTTTCTAGCAGAAGACAGCAATCGATTATGTCTTTGGCTTGGTCAGGGACTATTAGTTATATACTGTTGATGTATACAGTACATTAATAGTATATAAATAACCACTGGTTCACCCACCAACCTGTTTACAACCAGTTGTTTACATACCAACTTTTACATAAGGACAATTCCCTTCTTTTTTGAGATTCAAAATTATTAAACGATACTAGATGGACTAGGGTACTCAAAATAAGAGTTGGGATTCTCAGATTTAAATAATTCACCATGAGATTAGAGGCTCACTGGATCCTTGGGTTAGCTGTTCCACCAAAAGTTGAGTATCCAAGGGGAATATCTATTCAGACCTGTGAGGCTTTAAGTCTGCCATAGATTTCCCCCCTAGAAGAGGGGCTGCCCAAAAGAAAATGGAAATAGATTCCAATTAACCTTACAGAGTGCTCACCTTTCTCCCCAGCAAGGGCTCCTTCCTTTGCTGTATTTGTCAGGTATATCTGTATTTATATACATATGCCTGTTCATGAGTCAGGCCGTGCTCCCCTATATCATGCGCTCCTTCCATCCTTGGCTTGCCCTGACTTTGCTGCTGGCTTCATAGCAGGGTGACATGGAGCAAGCTATGGTCCTACTATGGTGTGAATGTCTTCTCTAAAACTCATGTTGAAATTCAATTGCTATTGTGATAGTATTAAGAGGTGGAACCTTTAAGAAGTGACTAGGCCATAAGGGCTCTGTGCTTATGAATGGATTAAAGCTGTTATTAATGGGTTAGTTATCACAGAGGTAGGGTTTTGATAAAAGGATGAGTTCAGCTTGATTTACTCTGTATCTCGCACACTCATGCCTTCTGCCCTGCTGCATGGGGTGACCCTTGCCAGATGCCAGTGCCATGTTCTTAGACTTTCCAGCCTTTAGAACCATGAGCCAAATCAACATTTTTTTCTTTGTAAATTACCTGCTCTGTGGTATTCTGGTATAGCAGCAGAAAATGGACCCCATGGCCAGCTCTGCTCTGTCCCTCATTTCCCCACAGCATCATCACACGAGGCTGCAGATGTCAATAGCTGCTAGTGAAGGACTTGGGGTGGCTAGAGGATGTAACATACAGGAGAAAAGCTTAAAACTTGGCACTAAATTTGGCCATTTCCAGAGTCCAAGGAAAAGGAAAACAAAATTTACATAATTCACACCCCAGTTTCTAATTCAGCTTCCTGTCTTGAGGGCCATTCTTCTCCATTCTTCTCTTAGGGAGGAACCCTTAGGAAGGTTTATCTTTAGGAAAAACCCATCTTCTATCCCTAGGGGTTAGACTTCCCCTGGTCTGTGGAAACATACTGCTGTGTGTTACTCCATCCCGTAGATGGTGCTGCTGGGGAAGGCGTATTTAAGCCACCTCTGTTGGAAGGCACTTCATCAGCTAGGGCTTTTTGTTTATGCTCCTGCTACAGTCCACCTTACTGCACAATTCCCTCTCACTCTGACTCTGTCCTACCAAGCCACACAAGCTGGGCCCAGCAAATCAGTCACACTGGTCATCTAACTCAGGGGAAGTCCCATGTCCCTTCATTCAAGATCACAGGAACCAGTGTGACAGAAGACCAGCGGGGTGGAACCAGGTCTCTGTGACACTCAACCCACCCCACCCACCCAATTCAAAAGGCTGCTTTATAGGTACAACCATGGATTCTTCCTGCTGCACGATTCTGTGTTGCCAGTTCCTCCTCAGTCCTCCCAAGAAGAAAGCGCAAAGTTTGTCAGGACATGTACACAGTGATATTACTCTGAGTTTGTTTTTTTTTTTTTTTTTTTTGCTTTTTGAGACAGAATCTCCTTCTGTCACCCAGACTGGAGTGCAGGGGCATGGTAGCAACTCACTGCAGCCTCGACCTCCGAGCTCAAGTGATCTGCCCACCTCAGCCTCCTGAGCAGTGGGAACTACAGGTGCATGTCACGAGGCCTGGCTAACTTTTAAAACTTTACTGTAGAGATGGGGTCTCACCATGTGGCCCAGGCTGGTCTCAAACTCCTGGACTCAAATGATCCTCCTGCCTCAGCCTCCCAAAGTGCTGGGATTACAGGCATGAGCCACCATGCCTGGCCTGCAATACTACCTTTTGACCTTCTTTTCACATTTTAATCACAGAGTAAGTGGCAAAGGCTTTGGCCATGTGTGTTGGCCGACCAGCATGGCCTGTCTGTCCAGGAGATTCAGCCTGGAACAACACTGAGGCATTTCCACAGGACAGCCCAGAATAGGTCTGGGTACTCCAGGTTTGGTCTTCCAAAACCAGCCGTCTGTGTGAGGCAAAGCTATGCCTCCTCAGTCTTCTGATGGTCAACTATTGCAACACACACACAAACTTCCCAATTTTAAGGGAAAGAAACATTGTGCCTGAATGCCATGTAATCGAAAATGATTCCCCTACCTGCATTTAAGCAACATCGAAACAATCTGTTGTTGTTGTTCATTTTTTTGTGTTCATAACCATCCCCCATAGGCCTTCAGTGCATAGAAAGCTGGCCTGTCACTATTAATCTTTTCAAACAAGGCCACACTCCACCTACACAAAGACTCAATTGAAATGTTTTTACCTTAGGCCGGATCACATTTTTAGCTGAAGTGTCTTCCCCGTTAGTCTCCATAAGCACATTAGGGGATAATAGATGAGTTTATTATTCCTCTTGACTCAAAGTAAACCCAAGCAGCCATGGGAAGTTCTATTAAAAAGCTACACACCGGTGCCCGGGTGCAGTGGCTCACACCTGTAACCCTAGCACTTTGGGAGGCTGAGGCAGTCGGATTGCCTGAGCTCAGGAGTTTGAGACCAGCCTGCAACATGGTGAAACCCTGTCTCTACTAAAATACAAAAAGGTAACCAGGTGTGATGGCGCACACCTGTAGTCCCAGCTACTCAGGAGACTGAGGCAGAAGAATTCCTTAAACCCAAGAAGCGGAGGTTACAGTGAGCCTGGATTGTGCCACTGGACTCCAGCCTGGGTAACAGAGCAAGACTGCATCTCAAAAAAGAAAAAAAAAAGCTACACACTGGCAACCCAGAAATAGCCTCCCTCCTGGACTAGGGAGCCACGGCCGGGCAAACAGTGGCAGGGGCTCTGCTATGGCTCGCCAAGCTGCAGTGGATTTAGCAGCACCATCAGGCTCTGGCAGCAATGTGGTTACAGCAGAAGCCATCTGGGTAGGCTGGAATGCCCAGCAAGGTGACAACATCCAGAACTGACCCTTGAGACCGAGTAAGCGCTTCTGGGTATCCAGGTGGGACCTTGGAAGGGGGTCCACAAGGAAGGAAAGAATTCTGAACGTTCCTGATCTGGGAATGTAGGTGCTGAACTGACAGTGTAGCCAGTAGAATTACATTACTTACATACCCAGCTGGGGAAGTGGGGCATATGGTTCTATGTAACTTATTTTATTTCTCAAAAAAATGCTAAGTGGTAGGTACTATTTTGATCTCTATTTTATACATGAGGAAGCTAAGAATCGGTAAAATAACGTGTCCAATGCCACACAACTAATAAGTGGGAAAAGTCAGATCTGGGCCCAGGTTTGCTGACCCCAAGAAAGGCCTTTTTTCTTAACCAGACTGTCCACTGCCACTCATGGCTGCCAATAATAAGTGATTGACTTTATCATGACACAGCTTCTCCTCATAGCAAGGCCTGGGTCACACTAAACCTGAGCTCTTCCTGTAGTGAAGACCCAGAGCCAGATCTGAAATGAGGCCAACTTCTGTGCTCAACATTTTCATCCAGTGTTTTTCAGATACTATGTTCTCAGAAGGAAGCTCGCTTTTAGGAAATAATTAGTCTAGCAAGGGCAGGCACAGTGGCTCACACCTGTAATCCCAGCACTTTAGGAGGCTGAGGTGGGAGGATTGCTTGATCCAAGGAGTTCAAGACCAGCCTGGGAAACATTGTAAGACCCAATCTTAAACAAACACACATACAAAGTCTAGGGGGAGCCATGCTTTCTAAGATAGTGTCCCATCTGGTTAGGGAAACAGGAACAGCACATGCAGTGGGGAATAATGCAAGGCCATTTACAGTGAAGGACTGAATTGTATAGAACTATCACTTTTACAGTAGCCCAGAGAAGAGGGGACTGTGGGCCATACTGTTTCAGGGAAGGTTTTATAAAGAAGAGGCTACCTAAACCAAACACCCACAGATGAGTGGGATTTGATTTAACACACTTACTAACCCTCTCCCCAAAACCAGTGATCGTGGTTGGTTGGTTTCTTTTAAAGCCAATGATGCTAACTTATGTGTTTAACTTTTCTTTTTTTTTTCAAGTCTAAACAGATTCTAATTTTTTTTTTCTTTTTGATACACAGTCTCACTCTGTTGCCCAGGCTGGAGTACAGTGGCTTGATCATAGCTCACTGCAGCCCTGAACTCTTGAGCTCAAGTGATCCTTCAATCTCAGCCCCCCAAGTAGCTGAGATGACAAGTGCACAACACCATGCCTGGCTAATATTTTCTTTTTCTTTCTTTCTTTCTTTCTTTCTTTTCTTTTTTCTTTTTTTTTTTTTTAGAACAGAGGTCTCTTTGCACTATGTTGCCCAGGCTGGTCTTGAACTCCTAGGCCCAAGTAATCCTCATGCCTCAGCCTCCCAAAGTGCCGGGGTTACAGGCATGAGCCACCACACCCAGCCCAAGCAGATTCTACATTTAGGAAAGAAAATGATATAAACACAACATTAAAAAACATGTTATAACTGAAAGTATCTAACATGGCATCATGAGCTTTTCTAGTCAATGCTCATGGGATGTCATATGATTTCCTGAGAGTATTCTGGCCCAGAGAAAAATAATTTCAATTTAGGATACAGGCATCTGCTACCATCTGAGAGATTTCAAGAAATCTAACAGAGGAAAAGGATCAAGATGCCTGGGGCCTATACTAGCCAACCATAATCTGTTTTTCTCTCTCTTAATTTCTAACAGAAAGACCAGAATCCTTTAAAGGAAAACAGAGATTTACCCATGAAGTTAGTTTTTCTCCAAAGGTCTCCACTTCTCATTTCTAGGGAGGCTCTGTTCCCAGGCCTCGCCGGGGTATAGAAGCAAATTCTCATGGACAGCCTGAACATAGTGGCTTTCTTGGCACTCACATCCCAGATGAAGCTCTGCAAAAAGCTGAAGTGAATGGCCCAAGCTCAGTCTGGTGAGAAAATCCCAGATGGGGAGGGGTGCAGGTGTCTCTGGGTTTGTCCCCTAACACAGAGGGCTTAGCATCTTAACTGGCATTGACAATCAGATGTGTTGCTTGCCACATTGCAACAATTTACTGAACAGAGATTGGGTTCAATAAAACCAGCACCACCCACATGGAGGGCTTTGATAAAGAGGATGATTTGAGGGAGGCTCCATCTGGACAAGAAATCCCAGAGCTAATCAGCTGCCAGCAAGTCTTGTTAGTCTTAGCCACATTCGCTAAAGGGAAGCATTTCTTTGTCGATTGTTGATTGATGGTAAACACAAAGCTCCAGTACCCGAACAAGGGAAGGGAGGGGAAACATGGGACCAGGCAGGGGTGGACTCACCGAGGAAGTCTGATGGGAACGCCAGACGTCCATCTTCATTCACTCCCAAGTGAAACCTCGACGTGGTCATTTTCCTTTTTGCCGGGGGAGTCATATTTTAAAAAAACATCCTTTCTGCTTGTGTAGTTCTGGACTCTAAAACCACAGGGCAATAGCAATCCCATCTAAATTCCTGAAATTCTCATTGTTTTCCTAGATAACTGCTTCCTAACTTGTCGCCTCTAGTTTCTTGCTGTCTCTCATCTTTTCCACCCAGTGGAACCACAGTAATCTTCCCAAATACAACTTGGCATGCAACTACATTTGTTCAGGATCTGTTCATGTTACCCTTGACACAGCGAGGACATGGAAGAGGATCAAGGTAGACCGCAGTCACAGAATTCAAAGGTGCAGCACAACCTGGCCAACCTCTCCAGTCTCATCTCCTACAGGGAGGGCTTTTTAACTGGCCCTCCACTTCCTTGGGACCAGGGGTCAGCCTTTGCCCCTTCTCTCTGCTCTTCTAATGCCAATGCTTCCTCAGCATCCTTTTCAAGTCCTACCTCCTCCATGAGGCCCACCCGTATTGCCCTTCTCCAGGGAACCCCTGACTCCAGCTTCACGCCACTTCCAACAGTCAGTAGTCACTAATGAGCAAAGTTTCCCTGAAGCCAAGGTCAAAATTTCTAAGCTGTCTCCTACTATGACATGTAACATTTATTTTCGAATTTACCCAAGGAACATACGGTTTTCAACCTGGCAGGAATACCTCTGCTCATGAGTTTCTTGCCCTCAGAGATCATGCTTTATTCTTCTCAGACATTGTCTTGGACAGATGGGTACTTAATATATAGGCTTGATCAATATTTTCAGGAGAAAATGAACAAGAGGATCCATTTTTTCTCTTTCTGCACTAGTCATAAATCTAGTTTTACACACTTCAGGGAGTCCTGGAGATTATACAAAAATTGGCTTGAAATCTTAGCACACTCCAAAAAAATAATATTCCAAGTCTTTAGCTAAATAGAAGATATGTGTCCCAAATCTAGTTTTACACACTTGCAAGGAGTCCTGGAGATTATACTAAAATTGGCTTGAAATCTTAGCATGCTCCAAAAAGAAAACTTCCCAGTCTTTAGCTAAATAGAAGATACGTGTCTCGCCTAGTTATTGAATGAATAAAGTAATTTAGAGTTAGAACTTCTTGGCTGTTATGAACCTTAAAATAATAAAAATGAACCATAACATTTTAAAAGAAACACAAAAAATTAGGAAGCAAGAGAGAAAAAACCTCATTCTTAGTTAATAAATTTCATACTTTTTAAAAAGTACCGTAAGAACATACCTTTCAAGACATTCTGCTAAATGTGGCAATCATAAAAACACATAAATAAAATACCACTGTAAATCTAGACTTAGTGAGAGGAAATGACAGGGACTAGTATTTGTTAAGGCTGGCTGTAACAAATGCTTTTTATTTTATTGACCAGTTTGAAAGTCCCTATCAGTCAATTGCCTGTCTCTCAATCTCTCTCTCTCTCTCTCTCTCTCACACACACACACACACACACACACACACACACACACAAACAGTAATGCACTTTAGCCAGTGTAACCTAAGCCAGACTGTATGGACACATTAAATGTGTCTGTACTTAAAAAAAAATTACAGACAGGAAACTATTGGATACAACTGGCAAATGCAGAAACATACATTGCATACATTGTATCCAAGAAAAATATATATTTAGAAATGATTGTTTGTTTTTCAAGAGCAAAAGTTTCTTGAGAAGGAGGAAAATGCACTTCGCAATATTCCTAAGGCCAGCCCCACCCTCCTGGGTACCTCGCCATGCGCATCCTCTTGGGAATCTACTAAAATTTGTTCCGATCTTTGATGAGCTTCTCTTTCCAATCTATGATAATTCTAGTCGCTGAATGCTGTTGACTTTACTCCTAAAAGCCTCACATGTGTACTTTTCTCTGTGTTCCTATTTACTAGACTCTCACATCCCCTTACATTTGGGTGAGTACAAAAAGCTTGAACTATTCTAGCTTCTCTCCAACTCCAAGTGAAGCAGGGACTCGATAAATAGATGGATGAAGGAGGGAATAAATGAAATTTGCATTTATTAAATAAACGTGTTGACTCATGAGTCTATATTTACATCCTTTGGTTAATATAATTATTGGTTAAAATATATCTGGCACTGTCAGGGGTTACAGAAAATATATATGATGTGGTTCTCATTATTTCTTTTTTTTGTTTTTTTGACAGTCTCGCTGTCTCACCCAGGCTAGAGTGCAGTGGTGCAATCTTGGCTCACTGCAGCCTTGACCTCCCAGCCCCAAGCAATCCTCCCACCTCAGCCTCTTTAGGAGCTAGAACTACAGGTGTGTGTCATCATGTCCAGCTAACTGTTTGTATTTTTTGTAGAGACAAGGTTTCACCACATTGCCCAGGCTGGTCTAGAAACTCCTGGGTTCAAGTGATCCTGCCACCTTGGCCTCCCAAAGTGTTGGGATTACAGGCATAGTGCTACCACACCCAGCCTATGAGATGGTTCTTGACATCAGGGTGTTTTCAGCCTAGTTAGGAAAGATGAACAAACTTTGAATAATTGGCCAACAGTTAATGGCTTAAACTATCCAACAAGTGAAATACACATTAGAGAAGCGTAGGTGTAAGTGCGAGGGAACAAAATACATGGGAGGCTACTTCAAAAGGATAAAGTGACTCCTTGTTGTTCATCATTCTTGCCTCTCCCCACCTAAAATTGAGCCCCGTGTGTATCATAATAAGAAAAGTGGTAGCAAGAGATAGAAATCCCTCAAGCTCACAGAAGTGAAGAGGATTTATTCTAAGGCTCCGGGGACGTCTCGCAAGACCAGAGCAGGAAGTACAGCTGGCCTCATGCAGACAACAGGAAAGCATGTGAAACCAGCTCATTTATTGTCTCTCTGTCACCATCTCTCTATCTGGGGCAGTGGGACCTCTTGCTGCTGCTATACAACTAATTGATTCTGGGCTGTCAGGAGAGCAGGTCAAAAATGGCTCCCCACAAGGGCAGCTTCCGCTCCTCTGTCTTTGTGACCTTTAATTAACTGATGGTGGCTGCTATTCCCAAGTATGCAGCTGGAGGCATCATGGGCTGACCCCAGGGTTTCTTTGGGCAGGGCCACTAAAACCATGGGGCTTCTGCTGCAGGGCTGTGAGGGGCAGATGTGATGGTGACAGGGAGAAAATGATTGGCATCTCCAGCACAGAAGACAGTAAAAGCACACTCACATTCTATCTCCTGTGTCTGGTTACACAAAGGGAGAAGGCCTTTGTTTAGTAAAAGGCTTAATTCTTCTCTGTTCTCCAGAGGTAACTCCCCTGGCATTTGGGAAGTAGAAATGTTTGTGATGGATCACATTGTAAGTGACATGTTTATTTCCAAAGTAAATTAAGACATCAGACCTGATTAATGGACCAAGGCTGAAGAGTTATGTTTGTGGAGCTCACCTGACATCCAGAGACAGTGCATTGATTTGCCTGGAATCTTCCACAGCTATAGGACAAGTCCCTCACCTTGAAGAGCTGTAATTGCAGATGGGAAAGAGGTGGGGCTTGCCCAGTCTGGGAGCAAACTGGGCATTTTTGTGTAATCATGAGCAACCTAACTTGCAGATCTGCAGAATTCTTCTTGCTTTGAGTCAGGCTTGGATCTGACTTAGTTTACTTCTTCACACTGTGGACCCTCCCGATTCTTGGGTGTTCCCGCAACCACCATGTGTAGCCACTTCCTCTGTTTCTGCGCATACAACCCAGTACTGAGTGGAAGGAAACGACTGTGTGGAACTCTGGCGGCTTTCCTGGTGGCCTTTCCAGAGCTTCAGCCACTCTTTGTTTGGGCATGCCTTGGGAAGGCCCAGCCTCAGCGTGTGCTGGATCCCGCCCTGTCCCCACATCTGCTTTAGCCTCTTGAGACCCACTTCCTGAGTTACTTGTTCATCTTGATGTGGCTGAAAGAGCACAGAGACTGACAAACTAATCCTAGCTCTGCCATGAACTAGCTCTGTGATTGTGGGCAAGTTGCTTAAACACTCTCTGGGTTTCAATTTGCTCCTCAATTAAAGTAAGCCCTTACCAAAGGCAAAAGCCCTAGACCTAGCATTCTGCTCAGTCTTCCCTGAGCTGGCTTTAATTTGTACTTTCCAGAATTCATCCCTTCTGATATTTTCTCCTAACAGCTGCGGGAGCAGTTGAGGTGGGAGGAATGGCGGGGGTGGGTGGGGCGGAGGTGATATTTTGATATGCATTCATGAAACATCTATGTTCCTCATCCTCGTACTCCTATGACATGTTTCTGTGACATGGGTTTTCTCATCTCCCATTTCACTGATGGGAAATGCTTTGGAAGAGGATAAATGACTTGCCAAGGTGTCATGGTTGCAAACTGATGGAATTCGAAGTTTGAAAGTTTGAACTTCAGCTCAAAATCCAGTCCTCATTTGTACAACACAGCTCCTTATGGCCGGGCATGGTGGGTCCTACCTGTAATCAAGCTCTTTGGGAGGCTGAAGTGGGTGGATCACCTGAGGTCAAGAGTTCGAGACCAGCTTGGCCAACATGGTAAAACCCTGTCTCTACTAAAAATAAAAAAATTAGCCAGGCATGGTGGTGAGTGCCCGTAATCTGAGCTACTCCAGGGGGCTGAGGCAGGAAAATGACTTGAACCCAGGAGGCAGAGGCTGCAGTGAGCTGAGATCACACCACTGCACTCCAGCCTGGGCAACAGAGTGAGACACTGTTTCAAAAAGGAAAAAAAAGAACATCACAGCTACTTGCTCTATGCCAAATTAACCCAGGCCCTCAAGGTTTCTGTGGCCTCTTTAGGAGGCCAGGGAATAATCCTTGTAACATTCAGCTATGACTTGAAGTTCACACTGCTACTGTGATAAAGTGGACGAGGAGACAAGAGGATCAGGAAGGAAGGAGTGCACATAAGGAACCTGACATTGACACCACGAAGACGATTCAGAGCAAGACATTCTGTCCTTGTCCCCACCAGTGCCATCAGGGCAAAGGCTGTGGGTTGCAGTGGGTGGAGGTGTCCTGTGATCGATCCAACTATGTACTTCAGATTGGGATTAAGATGCATAAAACGCCCCAGGTGCTTCATTCCCATCAGCTGTTCTGCTGAAAAGGACCTGCAGGACTCCAAGCCTTGGGGAGACCTGCCATCCACCGTAGCCTTGGGTTCCTTGCTACTCTAGTTACTGTGGTTGTATAAGATATCGCCCAAAACTTAGTGGCACAAAACAGTCATTTATTATGCTCATGGATTCCGTGGGTCAGGAATTATACACAGGGCTCAAGGGATGGCTTGTCTGGGGTCTCAGCTGGAAGACACAAAGCCTGGGGGCTGGAATCACACGCGAATTCTCACTCACTCAGATGTCTGGCACCGTGGCTAGTGTTGGAGAGAGAAGAAGCTCTTCTCTCCCGCTGTGGGATCTTCAGCTGGATCTAATAATTAAACCGACATAAGACAGATTAATGGGAGCAAAGCATATATGTTTTGATAATTTTTGCATGTACATACTTACTCTCTTCACAAGAGGGTAGAGACCCAGATAAATGGCCGAAGTAGAAAGCTTGTATGCCTTTTAGACAAAGAAATGAAAAGTTTATGAAGAAATAAGAAGACAAAGGGGTCTGGGCTAGAGGCAGGAAATTGTGGGGAAGCCACTAGGAGTTACATGGGGGTAAATGGTATAAAACTGATGGCAGACAAGGGTTTCTTTGGTAAACTTTCTTGTACAAATTTATTGATTCTCAGTCTCTGGTGAGAAGGGTGTTCTTTCCTGGTATGGTGGGGTGGGGATAGTATCATTCTCATGGAAAGTTCTATGTCCTGCTTCAGGTTTAAAAGCGGAGGGTGGGGTGGGGCCCATCTGTTGTTTCTCAAGTGTCTTCAGCTCAAAATAATTATTATGCTAAACTGGCATATTTTGGGGTGGCATGTTCTTAGCTCCTTCTCTAGGAAATAGGGGTTCCTTGGGCATCTCTTTCTCTCCAGCCTGGTGGCTTTGGAGTAGCTGGACTCCTCCCAAGATACGTCAGGACTCCCAAGACACATGTCCCTGTTCAGCCAGAGCCAGGTGGAAGCCAAAACACCTTTCTGACCCAGTCTCAGAAGTCATGTAGCATCTCTTCCTCCACATTCTATTATTTGCACAGTCAGAAGGATGACGGGATAGTGGCAAGGTGCAATGAGAGCAGATCGGACCAAAAACACTGCCGTGGCAGGTTTTGAAAACTGTGATGTGATCTGCTCTACTTAAGATCAAGATGCTTCAGAATCTGGCCCCGAGCCCTGGAAGGGTAATTCTTGGTCATCTTGGTCTTGATGAATGTCTAAGAAATTCATCTAGTACCAGGCTGACCTTGGAAATGCTAGTTTTTGACTCTGCCTCTGGCTGGCAGTCTCTAGACAGCTCCGGTGGTTCCAGCCCTCCATTCTTGTACACCCTTACCCACCCCTACACACACCCCCAAACATGGCAGCCCAAGTCATCTCTGAGCCTGCTGGTCCTCATTCCTTAGCATCTCGCGCACCCCCTTCCTTTCCATTACCACACCTGCCACCTGAGCTCCTGTCTTCATGTCATTTGTGGTTTGCTGTCAGCAGCAAAGACTGCTAACTGTCCCTAATATCCATTTTCTCCTTTTTCCATAGTAATAAGGGTCTCATTTTTAACTAGGCATAAAATCTCCCTCAAAAATAAAGGTTAAATTTTCCAGCCTCCCTTGCCAATAATAGTGATTCTGACACTGGGTTCTGACTAATGACATGCATGTTCTGTGGTTCTGCCATTTGGGAGCTGGGGTCTTTGCCAACCCCTGAATACAGGCTCTGTGATTACTTGGCCAAATGTGATGCTGTGCTCACTTCTGGATCTAAGTGTTAAGAACGGGCAGCCTCGACCAGGCGTGGTAGCTCACGCCTATAATCCCAGCACTTCGGGAGGCTGAGGCAGGTGGATCACCTGAGATCGGGAGTTCGAGACCAGCCTGACCAACATGGAGAAACCCCGTCTCTACTAAAAATACAAAAATTAGCCAGGTGTGGTGAGGCATGCCTGTAATCCTAGCTACTTGGGAGGCTGAGGCAGGAGAATCTCTTGAACCTGGGAAGCAGAAGTTGTGTGAGCTGAGATCACATCATTGCACTCCAGCCTGGGCAATAAGAACAAAACTCCATCTCAAAAAAAAAAAAAGGCGGGGGGGAGCATCTTCTGCTTCCTACTTCTTCAGATTCTCTTCTTCGCACCCAGCCACTATGCTGTGAGAAAGCCAGGCAGCCTCCTGGAGCAGCTGCCCAAACATATTTCCAACCACAGCCTCATGAGGTCCCAGCTGACAGCCAGCATTCTCCATCAGGTATGTGAGTAGTCAAGCCTGCAGGCGATTCCAGACACCAGCTGTCGAGTCCCCAGTGGCCTTTGGACCACTTAAGCTGATGCCATAGGGAGCAGAGATCAGTTGCTCCCACCGTGCTGTGCCTATATTGTAGATTCATGAGGAAAATGAATGATTGCTATTGCTTTCAGCTTCTGAATTTGGGTGGTCTGCTGTGTAGCCACTGGTAATGAGATAATGCTAAGTGGATGTGGACCACCTTTCCTGCTGCACTGGACTGCTGACTTCCGAGCTACTCCTTATCTCTTAAGTAAAGAATAAAAATCTGTTTCAAGCTGTTATTTTGCCTGTCGTTTACAGAGGAGCCGAGTCTACCAGATGCACTACAACAATCTCTTACCTGATTTTCCTGTGTCTAGTCTTGCTCAGTCCCAAGCCTACTGCCACACTACTCTTCCTGAAATGTGGCTTTTCAGAATCTCCCTGATGTGTCTTCTGTTGGGTGTCACATTTCTAAAGAAATTTAGTCCAAATTCCTTAGCCTGACACCCCACAGACCTCGTGATCCCAGCTCTGCCTATTTCTTTATCTTCATCTCTGCTACTTCTTTTATTCTGATTTCTCAAATCATGGTATTTGTACCCCTGAGAGTATGGGCGGTATGTCAGGGGGTACTAAAAGCTCTAGGAAAAAGCAAACTGCCTCTTCCCAGAGTATATAATTTGAGGCCGGGTGCAGTGGCTCATGACTGTAATTCCAGCACTTTGGGAGGCCGAGGCTGGTGAATCACGTGAGGTCAGGAGTTTGAGACCAGCCTGGCCAACATGGTGAAACTCCCATTTTCTACTAAAAATACAAAAGTTAGCTGGGTGTAGTGGCAGGCGCCTGTAATCCCAGCTACTCAGGAGGCTTGTTACAGGAAAGGGGTCCCGATCAAATCGCAAGGGAGGGTTCTTGGGTCTCGTGCAAGGAAGAATTTAGGGCGAGTCCGAAGCGAAAAGTAAAGCAAGTTTATTAAGAGAGTCAAGTACTGAAAGAACAGCTACTCCATAGACAGAGTAGGACATTCCTGAAAGTAAGAGGAGGAACGCATCCACCCTAGGTACCATGCGGGTATGTATGGGGAGATGGGCTCTGCTAAGGGTTTGTGATAAAGAATTAATTTTCTAAATTACCATGTTTTGCAAGAATTGATATTATTACCATTAAAGCAAAATTAGAAATGCTTTTGTTCCCAAGATGTTGGGATATTAGGACACTCCCAAGTCCAGGTGTGTTTAGTAAACATTATGAATCTGTTCCCGTAACAAGAAACAGCTGGAGGCTAAGAACACCTTTATTTCTGGGAATGCAGTCCAGCAAGTCCCAGCCTCATTTTCCTAGCCCTGACTCAAAATGGAGTCTCTCCGGTTCGAACACCTCTGATAGGCTGAGGCAGAAGAATTGCTTGAACCCAGGAGGTGGAGGTTGCAGTGAGCCGAGATCGCGCCACTGCACTCCAGTCTGGGTGACAAAATGATACTCCACCTCAAAAAACAAATATATATACACACACACACACACACACACACACACATAAAATTTGGAGGAGAAAGTTTTTTAAATATTTTTATGGCAATTTAAATATTTTTATAAATTAATATAAGCATTGATATATTATGAAATAGAATGCAGCATTTATATGTGTCTCAGATAAAATATGAGGCCATTTCTTGCTATACCCGAGGCTGCAGGTCACGACACTGCTAGTATTTGGCATACTTTGGTATAAGATTTGAGAAGCGTGCACTTATTGCTTAGAATGCATTTGACTGTGTGGTGATTATGAGTCGATAGTAACTTAAACACCAAGAAGTAAGGAGTTAGGCAGTTAGTTGTCACTGATTCGGGTGTCACATGACATCAGAGCCAGTGCTGGTGAGACTCTCTCAGCACTTTATTCATGCTTGTTTACAGATTATTTCCTTGGCCATGTTTTTCCTGCCATCACAAAATGGCTGCTTATAGTTTCAGACGTCCAGTCTGTATTGAAAGCAGTTAAAAGACAGAAAAGGACAGAGCTTTGCTAGCCCCATATTCCGTTTGTATTAGACAAAGTACAAGCCTTCTCCGAGACCCCAGGAGAACTCCACCTAGTTCTCAACGGCCAAAACAGTCACGTGGTCACCTCTAGGTGAAAAGGAGGCTGGCGCCATGAGTAAATCAATCATGTAAGGCTGAGCAGGCGGCACCGCTGATTTTAAAAATCAGGGTTCTGTTAATAAGAGGAAGGGCACTAGATCTTGGGGAAGATCCAACAGTGATTGCAACAGTATCCTTTCCCTTAAGCCAGGTTTATCTTCTGGTTGATTGTAGAACTGATACATTTGGGCCAGGTGCAGTGGCTCACACCTGTAATCCCAGCACTTTGGGAGGCTGAGGAGGGTGGATCACCTGAGGTCAGGAGTTCGAGACCAGCCTGACCAACATAGAAAAACCCTGTCACTACTAAAAATACAAAATTAGCCTGGCATGGTGGCTCATGCCTGTAATCCCAGCTATTTGGGAGGCTGAGGCAGGAGAATCGCTTGAACATGGGAGGTGGAGGTTGCGGTGAGCTGAGATAGCACCATTGCACGCCAGCCTGGGCAAGAAGAGTGAAACTCTGCCGAAAAAAAAAAAAAAAAGAACTCATACATAGTAGGGGGTGCCACAAGCAATTCACTATCATTTGTAGGGGAGTAGAAATGGCCATTGTGCAGCATACACAATCTCCCCCGCAATATCCGCACCCTCAGCCACCCAAACACACACGCAGTCTTCATGGAGTACCTCCAGCCGGCTGAGACTGTGCATAATTATGAGCCCAAGGAAAAGCCCTCCCTATCCAGGCACAGAACCTAGCTCAGGGAGTGGCAGAAAGAATTCTCCATCCAGGTGGGAAATACCTTTCCATTCACCCCAAGAGAAAAGGGGAAGGTCTTGCAAGAGTGTTGCCCAAGGACACCACCTCTCAAGTATTCATAATAATGTGAAGATCTTCACTCAATCCAATCTGTTGGTCCTCAATGAGCCCCTATTCATGCAGCATGGTTTTTTTTGTTGTTGTTTTTGTTTTTGTTTTTGTTTTTTGGATCTCTGTATTGAAATCAGAACGAAGACTTCAGAGAGCAATTCTTACCACACTCCAAACAGTAACTAGACAGTTGTGTCCAGAGCAGGTAAAAGTCCCTTGAAAATAGCAAAAGCACTGCCAAGCATCTTAGAATTAGAACAGGGTTTATTCTTCCTAAGCACTTTTTTAGAAGACTCATGGACTATAGAAGAAAAAAGAACGACAAGCCTGGAAGGCTTGCAGCCTCATAACTTACAGAGCAGACAGCCTCGCCTGCTGTTCCGACTTTCTCCCACCGAGAGACTGGGAGGGGCACCCTGGCTCCTTTCCCGGTGTGCCCATGTCTGCCCTTCTGCGTAGAGGAAGTCACAAATGGGGCCAAGGAAAGAAAAGAGAGAACTGAACTTAAGAAAACACAGGAGGCCTCCTCCAACCTAGAAGTCATAAAGGGACAGCAGAGACCGAGGGGTGCAAGGCCTGTTAGGCAAAGGGTATGTTTCCGTGGTCGTCTGCCAGCATTACATTTCTGACTCATTTCTTAACACTTGGCAAGAGACTTGAGAGTTTAATACTTTTTTTTGTGGCTGGAGAACTGGAAGCACTACACCTGTAAAGCACATTGGATTTTAACCTTTTTGTGCTATAATCACTTTCACTTAAAAATACTTAAAGCCTTACTGAATCGCTCTTTTAGGCCAAAGTTTTTAACTATTCTGTCACCTAACCAAGCAGGTTTCCAGAAGAGCCAAGACTTTCTTTAAATCCTTAATATCCTTAATATTTGGAATCCTTTAATTTAATGCTCGTAGGAACTGTAGGGGTTCAGTCTTTGTATGATACTCTTTTGTTGGTGGTGACAAGTTACTTGATCTTTGCTGAAGCTAACACCATAATTGTGCTAGGCTCTGTAGAGGAAATGAAGGAAGTCTATGAGAGAGATTATGAGCCATGTACTTAATTGCATAGAATATAAGCTCATGCATATTATTGGGTTACATGTCTTAGGCCTATTTAAGATTGATTGAATACATGATGTTAAGCATTCAATGTATACTGTGCACCTATGAAATGATGGCGCAGATCTAGGCACATATGGAAAACTGTGTTTTCCTCCTGGGGCTGCCTTAACAAAGTACTTGCCACAAACTCATGGCAGCTAAAACAACACATATTCATACTCTTATAGTTTTGGAAGCTAAATGTCTAAAATCAAGTTGTTAGTTAGCAGGGCCACACTTCCTCTGAAGCCTCTAGGGAAGGGTCTCCTTGGCTCTGCCTACCTTCTGGTGTTGACTTGTAGATGTGTGACTCTAATGTTCACCTGCCTCATCACTTGGCACTCTCCCAGTGTGTCTGGGTCCAAATTTCTCTCTTCTTACAAGGACACCAGTCATTAGATTAGGGCCCACCCTATTCCATGTGACCTCATCTTAACTTGCTCACATCTGCAAAGGCCCTGTCTCTAAGTAAAGTCATGCTCACAGGTACTGAGGGTTAGGACTTGGACATATTTCTGGGGGCGGGAGGAACACGACTCAACCCAGTCCACGTCCATGTTATATAAAAAAATAATAAAAGGTTGTCAGAGTTTTAAAACACCGCTGAAAGTTCCTTGGCACTCCTCCCTTAGACAGTGGGGTCTTGCCCCTTCCCCATCAAACTGGGTGGGCTTCCTACTGCTTTGACCAATGTAGTATGACAGAAGTGGCATTGTATGTCAGCCTAGGGCTCCCCAACTTCTACCTTACTTACTAGGTAGAACACTCACTCTTAGAGCCTTGAGCCACCATGTAAGAAATCCAACTGTCCTGAGGCCACCATGTTATTATCCCAAGCCACATGGAGATATTGCATGCAGGCACTCCAGTCAACAACCCCAGTGAGCTCAGAAGTCCAATTTCCTCAACCCAGGTGCCAGCCATGAAAGTGAAGAAATAAGTCTTCAGAAGTTTCCAGATCCTAGATGCTCCAGTCACCCTGGCCATTTGAGTGTTCCTAGATGAGGCCACAGACTTCGTGGAGCAAAGGAAAGTCACTGTGCCCTGTTGAACTTCTCAACCACAGAATTCATGTGATATAATAAAATGGTTGCTATTTTGTAGCTCTACATTTTAGGTTGGTTTTGTGTGACCACAGATAATGGATCAAAAGTTTACAAAATATCATGAATAGCACAGTTGAATTTTTTCAAAAGGTATGAATATATTTGCATGCACAGGGAAAGCATAGATGGTTTGATCTGAAACTGTGAATGTTCATTAACCCTCTTATTTAGACCTTCCTGTAGTTTCTGAATTCTTTACAATAAGCTCGTATTGCTTAAATAATCAGAAAAAAAGTAAAGCAATTTTTATTTGGAGAAAACTGTATCACTGAAATACAATGGTTGTGCTTCCAGTTGCAAGAACTAAAGCACTCCTAAAAGTAGCTGAGGCCTCTCTGCCCTGCAACCATAATCAACGCCCAAATGATTCTGCAACTAAAGCTCATATTAGCTAAATAAGTCACTAGGGTCCAGAGTCTCTTTAGAGCTGGGTCACATGTAAGCAGCAGTGACTGAGAGGAGGTTCAGGCACTTTCTCTGGCACTGTCTTTGGGTGGCCAGGCCCTGAGTTTGGACAAGCATTCCTTCGTTTGGAAATGGGGGAGGGCAGTGCTTGTGCAGAAGTCCGGGGAGGGGAGACAGTGGAAAGAGCAATGAGAGGAGAGGTGACCATAGAGGGCCTGGAGTGTGGGGACCAGGGTGCTGTTGCCTCCTTGCCTGCCAGGGAGAGGAACATCTATGCATCCCTACAGCTCGGCAAAGGAGTGCACGCCCAAAACACAGATTTGAGACTGTGCGCTGCCGATGTTTCTACTACTGCTAGCGAAGTTCCTACCATAAAATGCGTCACTAGAGCACATGCTTTTCCTTCAGAGACATAGTATGCAAAGGGTAACGGCACATGCTGCCAAGAGCACAAACACAAATCTTGGTGTGACAAATGAGGTCTTTGCCCTCTTGAATGGTCACACTTTAGAAACCGAGGGAAAGCGGGAGAAGCAAGAGGCCACAATTGAAAAGAACAGACCTTGTGACTTGCACTCACACACAAAAAGTGTTTGAATGGAGCCAAGGGTGAGTTAAGCATGATATTCATGGTTTCTGAGGAAACTTGAAAAGCAAATAGTGTATCAGTGAGGAAGACACTCATTACATTGAATAGAAGTTCCCAAACTCAGAAACCAATTCTTTCTCTTCCAGCGCAACTTTTCACTCCTTCAGAACATTCCAAACCAGAGGCCCCAGGCCCAATCAGCACCAGTGGGCTCCTGAGGTGGAGGGAATCCCCAGAGACCAGGCAAGCAGCAGGTGACAGGGCACTCTGGGCAACGCTGGGCCAAGGTGAGGTGCTTTCTGAGTATCCTCCAGGGCGCCATCACGGTACTTACATCCCACGGCCACTTCTGCTAAACGTGTCATTTTGTCTTGTACCAACTTGGCCACCAGCAGACACTCAAGTGCTTCAAGTTAATGACTTATGTGGTTCTGGATTGTATAAGGGGAGTAAGGTGTGCAGTGGAAATCATGCATTTCCTTCCAACTCCCTCCTCTTGTTCTTCCTGCCACATCACTTTGACGTTTTTGTAAGGACAAAATGAAACATCTTCGATTCCCAGGCCCCAAATCTTCCAACCTTAGAATTCCTACGATACCCACAGCATGTTCCAGATCTCCTTCTTCCTTTTGTTTCCCCACAATCCCCACCTTGGGTGCAGCAGGTCCTGTTCTGATTTGCCTTCCCTGTGGATACAGCTTGCATAGGATCCTTCATGCTTCACCCCTCACCAACCTTTTCTGGCCAGAAAAATGTCACTGTTAGCCAGGCGTGATGTCTCATGCCTGTAAGTCCAGCACTTTGGGAGGCTGAGGCAGGTGGATCACGAGGTCAGGAGTTCGAGACCAACCAGGCCAACATGGTAAACCCCCATCTCTACTAAAAATACAAAAATTAGCTGGGCCTGGTGGCGCACGCCTATAATCCCAGCTACTCCGGAGGCTGAAGCAGGAGAATTGCTTAAACCTGGGAGGCAGAGGTTGCAGTGAGTGGAAACCCCGCCTCTGCACTCCAGCCCGGGCAACAGAGCAAGACTCCGTCTTGCGGGGGATGGGGAGGCTCACTGCCACTCATTTGCCTTTGTCCTCACACACAATTCCTGAGGACCATGACATACTGGGGACATCATCCTCCCATCTACACACACACACACACACACACACACCCATGCCTCTGGTCCAAATCGCTATATTGAACCTTAATGACAAAATCACCTTTGCCCCCAAGCTAGAAAATTTGATTGTAATAACACAAATTTTGCTAACCCAAGGAGAGTTGAGGTGGAGAAGAGTACATTCTCAAATCCTAGAAAAGAAGAGTACTAGAGAAGCAAAACTTGGCCAAATCCACTTAAGTGCTAACAGGGAAGGTGAGGCCCAGCCAATGAACTTCAATGATTTCTAACCATAAGCCCCAATGGTGAGACTTTCTCTGAAGCAGGGATGAGGAGTCGTAATGAACTTAGACTATTGCCAGTCCTGTTGGCAAGACCAATTGTGCTGGAGAAGGATAGCTGTCCACCCAACACCAGTTCTTTCCTTCCTCCACGGTAAATGAGTCCCCAGCTGGAGAAGGTGAGAGGTGATTTCCCACTTCTGGCCTAACCCTTAAAACAATGCAGATAGACATGAATCTGGGGCAGGTGAAAGGAACCTTGGATTCCTAAGTGACTGTGTGGAACAGAGGCGCCCCCAAAGCTACGTGAAGAAGAAATAAACTTCCATAAGTCACTATATCATGAGGTCTCTTTGTTAGGCAAAAACTCTAAGCTTCTCTGACAAGGACCCCAATGTCTGTTGCATCCAGCCAGCTGCATATGCTTTGTCCACACCAGCTGAAGCAGAAGCAGCGGCCAGATGCCCTGTAACCAGCTGGCGTTTAATCATTAAATGCTTTAACTTCAGCATCTCACTTACTCCACACAACATCTTATGAGATAATTTTAATATCCTACCTTTCTAGTTGAGAAAACTGAGATTCAGAGAGGTTCAACAGCTTGTCTGTTCTCACAGTAACTGACAGTCAAGATTTGAACTCAGGCTGTTCATATTGGGTACCAAAGTCTGTGCTCTTAACCTCATCTTTCTGAAGATTAGCCTGGTGAAAGAGAATTCAAGGGCAGAGCAAACCATTTCAGTCCACGTGGCTTTTATTTGTTCTGATTGTAGCCATTGGACCATCTGAGTTTGGCTAATAAGACCACATCCAGGTTTCTGACTCACAAGGCTGAAGGTCAGGACATGGACACAGTTGATTGACCTGGATGGGGAAGGCCTGTGGTGAGCACCCTCAAAAGACAGTCTGCCAGCCTGTTCTTAGGCAATGGGCACCCTTCTGCATCTCCTGGTACGGCCCAGAGAAGGTCAGTGGGTTCTTTTCCCTAAACATTGTTCATTGGTTAATTTTAGTAATAAAAGTGCAGCTCATTTGATGAGCAAAATCTCAGACTTGAATTGTATAAAGCTGAAAATACAAATTTACCCCTCGACCTATCCATCCCCAACTTTCCAACCTTCTCATTCCACTGCGGATAAATTCAAGTTCCTACTGATAACAGTTTGAAATATGAACCTTCTAGGCCTCTTTTAAGCAGATATATAAAGTTGCATTTACACAAAATGATATACTTTTTAAAAAGTAGGTTGCAGAACAATATCAAGAATATATATATATACCTATGAACATGAAAATATTTACTGTGCTTTTTTTTTGAGAAAAGGTCTCACTCTGTCACGCAGGCTGGAGTGCAGTGATACAATCACGGCTCACGGCGGCCTCAGTGACCTGGGCTTCAGTGGTCCTCCCACCTCAACCTCCTCAGTAACCAGGACTATAGGTATGTGCCACTGCACCCAGTATTTTTTTTTCTTTTGTGGAGATGGGGTCTCACTATGTTGACCAGGCTGGTCTCAAACTCCTCAAGCAGTTCTCCTGTCTTGGCCTCCCAAAGTGCTGGGATTACAGGCGTGATTCTTTCTATAGGATGGACTCCTAGAAGTAGAATTGCTATGGGTGGGAGGCAGAATAATGGTCTCCCAAATCGGCTCCCACGTCCTAATCCCAGGAACTCGTGAACATTTTATGTGATATGGCAAAGGGAAATTAGGTTGCATGAAATGGAAGTGGCTGATCTGGTGCCTATGAAATAAGGTTATCCTGGATTACCCTGGTAGATCCAAATTGGGTCCTTACAGGTGAAAAAAGGACACAGGAATCAGTGTCAGAGTAATGCCATGTGAGAAGGACTCAGTTAGCCATAGCTAGCTGTGAAGATGGAAGACAGCCATGAGCCAAGGGACATGGCAGCCTCAAGAAGATGGAAAAGAGAAGAAAATAAATGTTACCCTAGACCTGCCAGCATGAATTCGGACTGACAACATCTTTTTCTTTTTCTTTTTTTTTTTGATACAGAGTCTCTCTGTCGCCTAGGCTGGAGTACAGTGGTGCAATCAATGCTCACTGCAACCTCCGCCTCCCAGGTTCAAGCAATTCTCCTGCCTCAGCCTCCCAAGGAGCTGGAAGTACAGGTGCACACCACCATGCCCTGCTAACTTTTTGTATTTTTAGTAGAGACGGGGTTTCACCATGTTGGCCAGGGTGGTCTTGAACTCCTGACCTCAGGTGATCCACCTATCCCAAAGTGCTGGGATTACAGGCGTGATCCACTGTGCCCAGCCTGACAACATATTGATTTTAGCCCAGTGAGACCTATTTTGGACTTCTGAACTCCAAAACTACAAAATAATACATGTATGCTGTTTTAATCCCCCCAAGTCTGTACTAATCTGTTAGCAGTAATTGAAAACTGATAAACTTATTCAAAGAAATATTTATGCAAATAAAAATATGGAAAGAATCGAAGTGTTCAATTATAAGGAAATAGAATATAAATGAGTCTGTATTTCTTTGGAGAAATATTATGGAATCTGTAAACACTTTTATTTTTTATTTTATTTTATTTTATTTTATTTTTGAGATGGAGTTTCATTCTTTTTGCTCAGGCTGAAGTGCAATAGTGCAGTCTCAGCTTACGGCAACTCCTCTTCCTGGGCTCAAGCAATTCTCCTGCCTCAGCCTCTCAAGTAGCTGGGATTACAGGCACCTGCCACCATGCGTGGCTAATTATTTTGTATTTTTAGTAGAGATGGAGTTTCACCATATTGGCCAGGCTGGTCTCGAATTCTGATCTCAGGTGATCCACCTGCCTCAGCCTCCCAAAGTGCTGGGATTACAAGCAAGAGCCACCATGCTCAGCCTTGATTTTAAAATTTGCAAAATGTTTACAAGGAACTGTTAACTTGGAAAAGAAATGTATAAATCCTTTTTTTTTTTTTTGAGACGGAGTCTTGCTCTGTTGCCAGGCTGGAGTGCAGTGGCATAGTCTCGGCTCACTGCAACCTTCGCCTCCTGAGTTCAAGTGATTCTTCCACTTCAGCCTCCTGAGTAGCTGGGACTACAGGCATGTGCGAAACACCTGGCTAATTTTTTTGTATTTTTAGGAAAGACAGGGTTTCACCTTGTTGGCCAGGATGATCTCGATCTCTTGACCTCGTGATCCACCCGCCTCAGCCTCCCAAAGTGCTGGGATTACAGGCGTGAGCCACTGCACCCGGCCTGTATAAACCCTTTATCTGACTCCAATTATAAAAATTACATATATTATATAATTATATACAACATATTTAGATAGATAGATAGAATACATATGTTATATCAGTGAGGGTTCAGCTGCAGAAAAGAGCTTCAGTCAAGCTATTTCAAATAGAAGGAGAAATATAATCAGATCCATACAAAATCATGGAGAAAACTGTAGGAGTAGTTTCTCAAGGGGCCTCTTCAGAGGTCAGATCAGGCTGCCAGGGTCACAGCTACCTGTACCTGGATCGGAAAGGTGGGGCATCAGGTGGGGCTACTAGACTGAAAACATAGAGTCATGTGTCGTTTCACAACAGGAACACGTTCTGAGAAATACACCATTAGGTGATTTCATCATTGTGTGACCATCACAGCGTGCACTTACACAAACCATGACAGTCTAGTTTACTGCACACCTAGGCTATATGGAGCACCATATTGCTCCTAGGCTACAAACCTGTGCAGGATATTACTGGACTGAATACTTTTGGCAACTGTAACACAATGGCATTTGTATATCTAAATATGGAAAAGCTACAGTAAAAAGACAGCATAAAAGATAAAAAATGGTACACCTATATAGGGCACTTACCATGAACAGAGCTTGCAGGACTGCAAGTTGGTCTGGGTGAGGCAGTGAGTGAACAGTGAGTGAATGTGAAGCCTACATCATTACCATACTCTCTGGTAGACTTTATAAACACCGTACACTTAGGCTACACTAAACTTATTTACAAAAAGTTAGTTTACTGTAACTTTTTTACTTTACAAACTTGTTTTAACTTTTTGAATCTTGTAATAACACTAAGCTTAAAACATAAGCACCCTGTATAACTGTCCAAAAATATTTTCTTTTTAAATATTCTTATTTTATATGCTTTTTTCTATGTTCAAAATTTTTATTTATTTACTTTTTAAACTCTTTTGTTAAAAACTAAGACACAAACACATATTTGTGCCAAGGCCTGCGCAAGTTCAGGATCATCCACACCCCTGCCTTCCACCTCCACATCTTGCCCCACTGGAAGGGCCTCAGGGGCAATGACAGCACGGAGCAGTCATCTCCTGTGATAACAATGCCTTCTTTTGGATACCTCCTGGAGGACCTGCCTGAGGTTGCTTTACAGTTCACTTTTCTTTTTGTAAGTAGAAGGAGTATGCTCTAAGAGAACCATAAAAAGTATAGTACAGTAAACACATAAACCAGTAAACATAGTCATTTATCAAGATTATCCAGTACTAGGTACTGTCCATAGTTGTACGTTTTCCTTTCACATGACAGGCAGTGCAGTAGGTTTGTTTACGCCATCATCACCATCAACATGGGAGTAATGCATTGTGCCACATTACCATGGCTGTGATGTCACCAAGCTACAGGAATTTGGGGGCTCCATTACAGTCCTATGGACCACCAACCCACACGTGGTCTGTTTTTGGCCAAAACATTGTTATTTGGTGCTTAACTGTGCATTGAAAAGGGTGATGGAGATGAGATGGTCCCTTTTCTCACCACTCCTTTCTCATAATCACTATACTTACATGGTATAAGGAATATTTAAACCTAACCACCACATTTTTCTGCCTTCATAGTTTTAATATTTTTAGAAGAAACCCAGAATCCATCGTCATTAAGAGAAGGTGCTGAAAATGTAAATACAGTGCAACCTTCCCCTACCATGGCCTTCTGGCAAGTCACCTCCCTCCTGGTGTCTGAACACCTTCATCAGTAACAGGGAGTGATTTTGTGCCCACCCCCGAAGAGCTGTCCGAGGACTGAAAGAGCTAATGGAGGGCACACACTTAGCAGGGAATCAAGTAAAATGACTCAATAAATGGTAGTGAGTGTTCTTAGAATACTGCACTATACATAGCAAATATTACTTATATTAATTTTATCATCAGAAAAAAAAACCTCATTATAGAAAAATCCAAGCTGGATGTTAATCTTCCTCAAAATGTAAAATAATCATAGTCTGATGAAAAAATATTAAACTTTAATACTTGCTGCCTTGCATCAGGTTCTGCCCATTGTATATCTGCTTCCTGTTGATAAGAAAAATAATAAAGACATACAAGTTCTATTGAAAAGTCAAGAGTCAAAAGGCCCTGCGGATATTCACTCTCAAGTCCTTTATTTCTACATAACAAGCATCACCCTTGATCTGTTGCACACATAATGCATATCTCAGCATCTAGCAATGAACGAATACAATGGCACCCCAAATGTTTTGGGAGACAAAGGGGAGCATTGGTGATAATAAAACGGGGCAGTCCAGGCGTGGTGGTTCATACCTGTAATCCCAGCACTTTGGGAGGCCAAGGAGAGAGGATCACTTGAGATCAGGCGTTTGAGGCCAGCCTGGCCAACACGGAGAAACCCTGTCTCTACAAAAAAATACAAAAAAATTAGCTGGGCATGCTGGTGTCAACCTGTAATCCCAGCTACTCAGAAAGCTGAGGTGAAAGGACCACGTGAGCTTGGGAGGTTGAGGCTACAGTAAGCCATGATTGCACCACTGCACCCCAGACTAGGTGACAGAGTGAGACCCTGTCAAAATAAAAATTAAAAAAAATAAAAGGAGACAAAAGAGACGTCTGACTATTGATTTGACCATAGAGCTATTTAAATATAGACATTTATAACTGATCAAATGTAACATCTTAGAGGTCACCCCTTTGGTGACCACTCAATTTCCAGCCTGGTTCCCTCAAGAGGAACATGGATTTGGGTGTCACTCTCTCTTCCTTGTAGGGCTGGAAGCCTGAAGGATCTGCTTGATGCTGCCGAGCACTTCCACAGACATGACTGTCACTTGGTGCCATGGCCCCCCTTTGACAGTGCTGAATTCTGTTGCCAAAATGGGAATCTAAGTCCAGGGCTCTTTTCAATGTCCCACACTGCACGGGACATCTTTCAAAGTGCCACACAAAGTGATTTAGTTTGTAACGATAGTCATTCTTTTACTTTATCTTTATCTTTAATTTAGCTTTCATTTTAAGTTCAGGGGTATATGTGCAGGTTTGTTATATAGGTAAACTCGTATCATGGGGGATTGTTGTACAGATTATTTCATCATTCAGGTATTATGCCTAATACTCATTATTTTTCCCGATCCTCTCCCTCCTCCCACTCTCCACCCTTCAATAGGCCCCAGTGTGTGTTGTTTCCCTTTATGTGCCTATATGTTCTCACCGTTTAGTTGCCACTTATAAGTGAGAACTTGCGGTCTTTGATTTTTTTGTTCCTACATGAGTTTGCTAAGGATAACGGCCTCCAGCACCAACCATGTTCCTGAAAAGGACATGATCTCGTTTTTTTATGGCTGTATAATTTTCCGTGGTGTATATGTACCACATTTTCTTTATCCAGTCTACCACTGATGGGCTTTGAAATTGATTCCATGTCTTTGCTATTGTGAATAGTGCTGCAGTGAACATACACGTGCATGTGTCTCTATGATAGAATGATTTTATATTCCTTTGGGTATGCACCTCATAATGGGATTGCTGGTCAAATTGGTATTTGTTTTTAGGTCTTTGAGGAATCACCACACTGTCTCCCACAATGGCTGAACTAATTTACTTTCCCACTAACAGTGTAAATTAGTTCTCATTGTGGTTTTGATTTGCATTTCTCTAGTGATCAGTGATGCTGAGCTTTTTTTCATATGCTTGTTGGCTATATGTATATATTCTTTTGAAAAGTGTCTGTTTGTGTTCTTTGCCCACTTTTTAATGGGCTTATTTTCTTCTTGTAAATTTAAGTTCCTTCTAGATGGTGGATATTAGACCTTTGTCAGATGTGTAGTCTGCAAATATTTTCTCCCTTTCTGTAGGCTGTCTGTTCACTCTGTTGATAGTTTCCTTTGCTGTGCAGAGCTCTTTAGTTTAATTAGATCCCATTTGTCAATTTTTGCTTTCCTTGCAATTGCTTTCGGCGTCTTTGTCATGAAATCTTTCCTCATTCCTATGCCTAGAATGATATTGCCTAGGTTGTCTTCCAGGGTTTTTATAGCTTTGGGTTTTACATTTAAGTCTTTAATCTATCTTGAGTTGATTTTTGTATATTATATAAGGAAGGAGTCCAGTTTCAATCTTCTTCATATGGCTAGCCAGTTATCCCAGCGCCATCTATTGAATAGGAAGTCTTTTCCCCATTGCCTGTTTTTGTCAGCTTTGTTGATAATCAGATGATTGTAGGTGTATGGCCTTATTTCTGTGTTCTCTATTCTATTCTATTGGTCTATATATCTGTTTTTGTAGCAGTATCACACTGTTTTACCTACTGTAGCCCTATAGTGTAATTTGAAGTTGGGTAGCTGGATACCTCCAGCTTTGTTCTTTTTGCTTAGAATTGCCTTGGCTCTTTGGGCTTGTTTTTGGTTCCATATGAATTTTAAAATAGTTTTATCTAGTTCTGTGAAGAATGTCAGTGGTAGTTTAATAGGAATACCATTGAATCTACACATTGATTTGGGCAATATGGCCATTTTAATGATGTTGATTCTTCCTATCCATGAGCATGGAATGTCTTTCCATTTGTTTGCATCATCTCTGATTTACTTGAGCAGTGTTTTACAGTTCTCCTTGTAGAGATCTTTCACCTCCCTGGTTAGCTGTATTCCTAGGTATTTCTTTCTTTCTTTCTTTTTTTTTTTGTACCAATTGTGAATGTACAGTCACCCTTTTAAACTAGTTTTAAAACCTCCATATTAGTATGATTTCAGTTTTACTTTTTCCAAATCTGCAATAAGTTTATGGGTTGGAAAGATTCATTAGAACATGAGTACCAGGTAAACTATGACTATCACTGAATTTCAGCATGGCATATATTACAATTTGTTCTTTTTCTACATCAAAGAACCTATAGTCCCCAAAGAGGAAAAAATCACCCAAGTACATGAACTTTAAGGAACCAAGCATAAAACTCAATAGGAAGTGATTTTACTTTTATTCCCAAATTCCATACACACAAGTAAAGGAAGTAAGACTCTTAATTTAGTCAGCATTAGAGATAAGGACCAAGCAGGAAATGACTTTTAACATGATATCATCAAGGGCCCATGTCAGAGGAGGAACAGGTGGAGCATTTCCTTTGTCCGATCCCTTACAGATCTTTCCCAGCCCTCTGAATAGTAATGTATGGTCAGGAGCTGATTTAATTATAACTTACCTCAACATGGGTTGTACTGCTCTGCATGACTTGATTTAGATATTACTCTAATCTTGAAAGAAAGAATGAGAAAACAATGAAGGAATGGAGAGAGGGAGGGAAGGAGGAAAAAATGAAAGTCCTAAGTATTTAGTAAGATAAACTTTATCTGAAGAAGCCAGTAAATGTTTCCAGAAACTTTATATTCTAGTTAAGTAATTGTGCCCTTGCGTCATTTTTTACTATGGGTATTTCTACTTTAGAAAATATTTAGGGTGATGTTTACAATGAAAATCCCATGGATCTTACTTACGCACAAGGACACAGGAGAAAGATAAACTGGGCTCAAATCCCAGTTTGTGTGACTCTGGGCAAGTTACGGAGTCTATTTTACCTGCAAAATAGGTCAATGATACCTACCTCAGACAGTTGTTGAGAGGATTAACAATACCTGGGGCTCAGCACTGTGGCTCATACTTGTAATCCCAGCACTCTGGGAGGCTGAGGCAGGAGGATTGCTTGAGCCCAGTGAGTTCAAGACCAGCCTGGGGAACATGGTGAGTTTCTGTCTCTATTTTAAAAAACAAACAAAAATTTTAAAAAAGACAACACATGGAGTGTCCAACCCAGTTGGCACTCAATAAATGTTGGAGTAACTCTCTCTCATGACTGCTTAGACGATAACTATTTTTTTTCAAATTTTTTAGAAATTATGATAAACTATACACAACTTAAAATTTACCATGTCAACCATTTTAAGTGTACAAGTCAGTATATTAAGTACACCCATGTTGTACACTTGAATTCTCGTCATCTTGCAAAACTGAAACTCTGAATCTGTACCATTTTAACAACGTCCATTCTCCCTTCCCTCCAGCCTGGGCAACCGCCATTATATTTTCTGTCTCTATGAACTTGACTACTCGAGGCATATCATTTAAGTGGAATCAAACAACATTTGTCTTTTCGTGGTTGGCTTATTTCAGATCATCGATTTTTGTAGATTCCTCTTTCAGGCTTGACAAATTGTTGCATTCAAACAAAAGTTTTGGCAGCTGCATGCTATGTTGCCATATTGTATGTTTATCCAACTATTTAGCGAAAGACATGAAGTTTTCCAAAACAAACGTGATTCACTGTAACAAGTTAGATCACATAAGTTGCAATGGTTGGATTTTACACAAGTACAGACCATTCTCAAATCCCCTGCCATGCATCCTGCACTGGGTCTTATCCCTTTTACTGCTTTGTAAATTCCTGGAGGTCAGGAGGTGCCTGACATGCACTGGGTATGTGATAAACACTAATGAACTAATTATTAAATTAATAAATGTATTAGGGTACTATTTTATGAATTGCTAGCAAGAAAATGTTCATCATAAGGCATTTCCCTTGCCATTGATTCTGTGCTATATCTTTGGTGATCAACTGAGGGTCCTCAAAAAAAAAAAAGCCAAATTATTTAAACATTAACCTAAGCAAAACACAGTTCGAAAAATAAAGCAGATGAAAAATGCGGCTCTCGTCCTTTGAAAGGCAAACAAAATTGGCTTTTGGATCATAGACACTTTGGTGTCCTATTAGCTTCTTAATGTAAATGGACATGCCAGATTTGGTTAGTTTCAAATTCAGAAGTATTAATTTAATTCTAAAAATAGAATTGGCAAGAATTAAAACATTAAAATATTCAAGACAGGTCATAGCGAGGAAAATAAGGCCTGACACACTATGCTGGTGGAAATCTAGACAGTTTCCGGGGGCAGTTGAAGTTTTTTGTGCATACCCCCAATCCTGCAAGTTCATTTCTAGTTATCCTACAAAGATAATCATGCAGGTGTTCAAAGATAGGACTGTAGTAAGCTGCATAATGGCCCCCCTCCCAAAGATGTCCACATTCTAATGCCCAGAAACTGAGAATCTGGGAATATGCTATGTTCATGGCAGGAGAAAATTAAGGTTGCAACTTGGAATTGAGGTTGCTAATCAGCTTACCTTAATAGAAGAGTCTCCTAGATTATACCAGGTGGAGCCAATGTAATCCCAAGAGTGCTTTAAATGTGGACAAGAATATTTTTGTGTCAAAGTGATTCAATGTGGGAAAGATTTCATGAGCTTCTGCTGGCCTTAAAGATGGAGGGTAACCATGAGCAAAGGAATGAAAGAGGCTAGAAAAGTCTGGGAAATAGATTCTCCCCTAGAGTCTCCAGAGAGGAATGCAGCCCGGCTGATGCCTTGATTTTCAACTTAATTTTCAATTAAGTCTCTTTTGGATTTCTGACCTCCAGAACTGCAAGGTAATAAATCTGTGTTATTTTAAGCCACTGAGTTTGTGGTGATTTGCTATATAAACAATAGGGAACTAACACAATGACTAAGGATGTTCATTGCAGCATCATTTGTAATAAAAAATTAGAAGCAACCTAAACGCCCACTGCTAAGAAGCTGATAAAATATTGTGTTAGTACTATGGATGTTGAAGATTTTAGGCTTTCACCAAAGAAAGAGCTGCCGGTGGTACCCTCTCTTTCTGCTTTTGGTGAGGGCTGACCAAGCAGTTTAGAATAAAAAGGAGGGAAACAATAGCAAAGAAACTCCAGTTAACAAATCATCCTGCTTGTAAATGTATAGCAAATGTAACACAACACTGAAGCTTTAACACTTCAGAGTCTCCAATCGTTATTTCATTCCTTTTTTTTCTTCTTTTTTGAGGCAGGGTCTCACTCTGATGCCCAGGTTGGAGTGCAGTAGTGCAATCTCGGCTCACTGAAACCACTGCCTTCTGGGTTCAAGTGATTCTCCTGCCTCATCCTCCCAAGTAGCTGGGACTACAGTTACGTGCCACCACACCCGGCTAATTTTTGTATTTTTTTGGTAGAAACAGGGTTTCACTGTGTCCACCAGGCTGGTCTCGAACTCCTGGCCTCAAGTGATCTGCCCACCTTGGCCTCTTAAAGTGCTGAGATTACAAGCATGAGCCACAACACCTAGCCTTAATTTCATTCTTACAGTAAATCTATAGATATGCCAGCCATTAGCCAGGTGCCATGATGTGCATCTATTAATCCCAGTGATTTGGGAGGCTGAGGCTCAAGGATCACATGAGGCCAGGAGTTTGAGGCCAGCCTGGGCAACATAATGAGATCCTCATCTCAAAAAAAAAAAAAAGATATGTCAGGTACTGTGCTGAACACTGGAAAATGGAGAGAAAAGAAGCCAACTGACTAGAGAAAGAGGAAGAAGGAAGGCAAGAGAATTCTACCAACCGTGACAAATGTCAAAGCAGCAGAAAGCATCAGGTACCCCGGGTACAACAGAGGATACCTAACCAAGACAGGGTGGGAAGATGGGACAGCGACAGCTGCCAGTAGCGGATCGTGCCTGAACCACGTCCCAAAGGAGGAGTAGGATTCAGCCAGACAAAGAAGACTTGGAAGGCTGAACCAGTGGAGGAAACAGCTTACAAAAGGCTGGCTGGCATGACGGCCAGTGTGGGGGTATGGCTGTATGGGAGGGGTGGCATATGAGAAAGCCAGCAAACTCTGCACAAAGGACTTCTACACAATTATCTTTCTAACGTTCTCCGAACCTCAGTTTTCCCACCTTGGCAATAAATGAATTATAAAATCTTCCTTAAGGAATCTGCCCGGAGTCTCAGGACTAGAAAAAGGAAGACCCCAATATAATCTGGAAATTCCTGCTCTACGTTCTTTCCCCCAGGCCATGGCTGCTCCTCAGAAAGTCCCCTTGCCCTTCCCATGCAGACCAGGGCAACTTCTGGTTTATTAAAGCCATGATGCATTAAACAATGGAAAACATATTTTTGTGTTATATTTTAATCACTTATAATTAGCACATCATTGCTTTTAATGCATACACACAAAATACAATGAAATATTGTGCTATTTAGAATAGATTATGGACTACAATTGTATTAATTCATAGTTCATTACAGGCCATGTGTTCTGGTAATGGAACAGAGAATTTAATTCATATAATGAACATTTTCATGTGTTTCAACCCCTTCACTGACTCCGTGACTCTCTTAAGGCCTCATTTAGAGATGAGCCTTTGAGTGCCTTGGTGAACGAAAAGCCTGAACAGCCTGCGGAGCTAGGCCCTGTTTATGTCTACTTGCAGCAAGAAAGTGAAATTGTACATCAGAATCATCTGGGGAGCTTTTAAAACATACTGAAGCCCAAGCCTCCCTTTACATTTTGATTCAATGGGTCTAAAGTGGGGTCCAGGCATCATAATATTTTTAAAAGTTCTTCAGGTGATGCTAAAGTAAAGCCAGGGTCCAAAAATACCATTACCAAAAGTAGGAGAGATAGAGGAGAGAATCCTTTAAAGTTTTATCAGCTCAGTTGCAGATATTTTTTAGAAGACAAACAATGGGAAGAGTAGATGAACAAATGGAAGCAGAAGAAAGGTTCGATACAAGCCTCTCCAAGGGCAATCTGGAGGTAAAAGAGCAGCAGAGCCCTGGCCAGCAGGCAGAGCATGGGAGCTCCACGGAGGCCCAGCCATGCAGAGCAGTGAATCCAGTGTTGGCACATTAGGGCATGGGAAGGAATCCAAAAGAATTGTGAACAGTGTGCTAAAGTTTGCTGATTCAGTTTGCAAATGTCATGTGGCAGCACCCTGACTGGGCAGTTATGAGGTCCCCAGAGTGCATGGAGAGGCAACCACTGGGCCTCAACCCGATGTTGGAGATTCTAGAGCTGATCAGAGACAACCCCTATGGGAACTGGGCAGACATAATTGCACCAAGGGAGACAAGGTTCTCAGGCCATAACCAGGATGGCTGATAATCTACTGCTGAAATACAGATGCGTGCACCCAGAAACTTAGAAGGCAGTTTTCTGTGTCTGACCTCAGTCAGTCTATTATACCTGGGGACAGCAGTGAAGTGGCCCCAAGAACCTATAAATAAAATTATTCTCTGAGAGCTAACTCATAAAGTAGTATTTAATAGATTATAAGAGTCACCCTAAGGAGAATGTCCCTTGCATCACACCAAGATGATTGTTAATGAAACTACAAGTTATGGATCAAAAGCAGGTGGCTGTCTGCTGTGGAAGCACAGAATACAGAGGACGGATCCGTTGCTGCGCTTGCCAAGCCTGGGGACAGGACACGGTGGCCATCAGCTCCATCTTTAAAGACTTGTTGCTCTGCTTACCAAGCTCTATACTGGGGACATGGTGACCACCGAGTCCTCAGCCTCCACTGCCACTGGCTTGGTGTAAGCCACCGTGTGTGGTTTATCACAGAGCCTCTGATCTGGTCTCTCTGTTTCTGCCTTTGCCCAAAGTGCCCTTGTCACATGAAGCAGATCATATTTTTTCCTGCTCAAACCCCCAGGAACTCCACATCTCACACAGAGAAAAAGCCCAAGTCCTCAGAGCACCCTGTAGGACCCTCTACGATCTGGACCCTCCTCCACTGACCTCTGGGTGCATCTCCTCCTCCCCAGCCCGCACCCCCCATCCCCTCCCACCCTTCTCCCACTGCAGCCACACTGCCTCCTGCTGTGCTCCGGCCTCAGGGCCCTTGCACTGACTGTGGAAGCTCCAGAATGTTCCTCCCCTGGTCTTCCCCATGCCTCACTCTCAGTCCTTTAGGTCTTCAGGTTTGGAGGCCTCTCCTGACCACCTCACTTAAAATAACAAATTCCCCTCACTCGTCATACTCCCTCCCCCATCCCCCCTTAATTTGTTCCCATAGCACTTACCACCTTCTACATATCATCTAGTTCACTAATCTATTTCATTGTTATGCCTGCCCACCACCGAGAATGTAAATTCTTGTTGGCTTTGTTCACTGCTATATTCCCAGTGCTTAGCACAGTGCCTGAAGCATAACAAGCATTTAGTAAATATCTGTGGAATGAAGGAATCTATCAGTCTCAGTATCCGGGATGTCTCCACTGTGCCGATGGCTTTGTCAAGCTTTTGAAGCAAAATGACTCAAATGTGTGCTGGCACTGGGGTGACTACCCTTCTCACAGCAACCTTCAGATGATGATGATTTGGTTTTCCACAGGGTCTGTTCACAGGACAGAATATGCTGGTCGTCTGAAGTCTGGTCTCATTGAAAGTTTTTGTATTGAAAGAGTAAAAGAGCCAGCATGGTGATTTATTACTTTTTCATCTAATTAAGGGCTTCAGAATCCAAAAGCTTTGATGTTGGTGAATTCCTTGGTCTTAGCCTCTTTAGACCCCTTGGGCCACCCCCTCGGAGGCCAGCCTTCCTCATGATTCCTGTGGCTCAGCCTGCGCCTTTTAAACTCTGCTAGATGCGTTTAGGGAGCAGCAGCAACTTGGCATACGCAGATTTGACAGTGGAAACGCCAGGCTCATGCATGTCTCAGAAGAGTGTGATGTGTGGTAATGGGTCATGTCTCCGAGGCACGGATTTGAATTCCGCACGCTGGTGGACAGACGCAACACCCATGGTGGAACAAAGCCGGCCCTGTGGCTGCTCTCTCCTCCCGGAGCCGACTCCTCCATTCTCCTGGAACTAACTCGGAGGTCTTTGTGAAAAGCTGCCCTCCTAAGAAGGCTGACTGCTGGTGCTGGTGATGCCAACACTGAGGGCTAGCATATCACTATTTTATTTCTTTCATAAAGGGAAATTTAGGATTGTGTACACGGAGAATCACAAATGTGTCTGCTCCTAAAACCACAGTTCTGCTCTATTTACTGCTCTGTGCCCAGCATGCTGCAGGGACCCCAGAGTAAGTATAAGACGAGACAGTCCTTGTCCTCCAGGAGACCACCACATCACCGCCTAACCGGGGCTGGTATGTTTGCCTGGTAGTTTCAAGTAAATTGGAAAAGAAGTAAGATCGCAAGCTGTGGTCAGGTGACTCTGCATTCAAATCCCAGCTCTGCCCCTTTCTGGCTACGTAACCATTACGGAATATCTATAAGCCTGTTTCCTTCTTTGCAAAACAGTTCTGTAGGAGAGTGCTGTAGATGAAAGAATGAATGTAATGGCAGCATCATTCCTAGAGCAAAACAAACGTTCGATGTGGTAAGAAAAAGAAACTGATACTAGCCCAGGTTCTATATGTAAATCGTTGTGAAATGCCATCACAAAGGTGAATTAGTACAATTAATTATTGTAATAATTATTGTATTAATTGTATTATGAATATGAATTAATATAATTATAGTCCATAATCTATTTTGAATAGCACAAGTGCAGAGAAGGGATAAGACACTGAGATCAGAGCATCATGGAAGGCTTCACAGGGAAATGAGGAGGAGGAAGGCTTTTCATTCAGAAGACAAAAGAATAACCTGTACCATATAAAACAGACTGTGGTCCAGTGACGTCACACATTCTCTTAACAGTCCACTTCCTAATGCTATGGAATTTTCGCAAAGTAGCACAATGAAGATTGACTTGATCATTATTTTGAGTCCATTGTCCAAACAAGATAGTTCCTCCTGTGCCTTGTACAATTCACTTCCAGGTCTTGAGGGGGTTGGCACAGAGCGTTTTGACTTTTTTTTTTGGTCCCTTTGTCAAATTTAACATTTATGTCATTATTTTTTAAACAGGAAATACATTTGATCATTCAAATTCAAAAGAGATAACAGAGAATACAATAAGTCTCCCTCCTGACCCCCATTCCCATTCTCAAAAGCAATGTGGCCTTGCTACCAATTTTCTGCATTTACTTTCATAAATAAACTACACATAGGCTGGGAGCAGTGGCTCACGCCTGTAATCCCAGCACTTTGGGAGACCGAAGCAGGTGAATCACCTGAGGTCAGGAGTTCGAGACCAGCCTGGCCAAATGGCGAAACCCTGTCTCTATTAAAAATACAAAAATTAGCCGGGCATGGTGGCCGGCACCTGTTGCAAGGCTGAGGCATGAGAATCACTTGAACCTGGGAGGCAGAAATTGCACTGAGCTGATATCATGCCATTGCACTCTAGCCTGGGTGACAGAGCAAGACTATGTCTCAAAATAGTGATAATCATCATCATCTACACATATATAAGCAAACACATTTACTTTGTTTCGCTCAACGGGTAGCATATAAATATTCTCTGCCTCTTTTTTTCATTTAATTTTTCTTAGGAAAATTCTGTATTGGTATATAAAGAGCTTCCTCATCTTTTTTTTTTTTTTTTAAAGATAGATAACTATAGTTTTTGATCCTTCAGATAGCTAAGAAATTTGTTGTGCCCACCTATCAGCATGAGTACCTAAAAGGTCGAATTTTCTTTCCATTGATTCTGGGATAGGAGCCATTAAAAAGCAACATTTGTGAAGAAAGCTCCTTTTCTCTGGAATTACAGGTTTCACTTTCCCTGTAGGTACTTTGTTTCATACAAAGAACACAAACTTATGGGCCTGACACTCTCAGGAGGTTATAGGCACATGTCAATATGTAGATAGCATCTAGGTAACTCAGTTGGCTTACAAGAGTTCACAAACAGGGGCCCAATGATTTTTTAAAAAGTGACTAAAAATACAGATTCTGATCAAACACCAACAGAAGCACCACCAGCTTTAAGCTGAACCTAAATTGGGTAAATCCTAAACTGCACTCCAATATTTTTTAAGATTTTTCATCCAAAGAGAACTATTTTGAACTAAGACTCTGCATTCTTTTAAAACTGTTGGGTTGAACAAAAGTGGAACAAACAAGTTGCCTAATCAAATTTGGTCTACACTAATATTTTCATTCAAGGCATGGCAGCCCCAAAAGCCACTGATAGGCACTAAATTCAACTTCCCAGAGTGACACATCGGCCATCATGTTACAGTATCTGTATGTAACATGAGGCCAGGGCTCAGACAGTGAACACAGAGTGGGCTGCCTCTCTCTGTCCTAGGTCTCAAGTACATACCTTTAAGACGTGAAAAGAATTCACTAAAATCACTATTAATTTGGTGAATAAAGACAAATTCTGAGCTGTCTTTTCCAGATATTTGTAGTTAGAGCTACAGGACAAATTCTTAAACATATAAGTACTTAGCTCTTGGAGACCAAGGGGAGCCTTGCTGCAAAGGGGCTATCTCTGGAGAACTGGGCCCCTCACCACCCTAACAGGAGGTGGTGGTGGGTCTGAGAAGCAGTGGAGAAGTAGGTTTCCAGGCAGACTAAGAAGTATGCTGTGCCAGGGCTCTGCAAGACAGGAAGCTGGAATAGGGTTTGGTCCTGTGACCTAGATGGGCAAAGTGGGCAGAAGGTGAAGTTACCAGGGCTAAAGCAGGAACCTCTGCCTGCCTGGGACCCAAGGGTGAACTCCTTAACTAACTTTCCATAGCACAGTTGACACAATGTTCTTATTATCTAAATCCTGCAACTCTTCCTTTCTCACATAACCACAGAGGGTTTTTACTCTATCCCCACTGTCACGCCTTGGGCTCAGGGCTTTCCACCTGACATTCAATTCTCACAATAGGCCCACAAAGGGGATTCGATAGTTGGTCCTCGGTATCTGTGGGTTCCACATCTGTGGATTCAACCAACGGATGACTGAAAATATTCCAAAAAAACCTCAACCAATTAACAATACAAAAATACAAATAAAAATACAATACAGTGTAACAACTATTTACATAGCCTTGACATGGTGTTAGGTATGACAAGGAATAAAGAAATGATTTAAAGTATAGAGGAGGATGTGCATAGGTTATATGCCAATATTATGCCATTTTATGACTTGAGCATCCCCAGATTTTGGTATCTGCAGGGAGTAGGGTGGGGTTGGGGATATCCTGGAACCCATGTCCTGCAGATACTGAGGGGTGACTGCACACCCCATTATAGATAAGAAAACTGACTCAGAGAGCTTATGTGACTAGTACATGGTCACATGCTGTTCAGAAATATAGCTTTTATTAAGTACCTACTTCTAGAATTGTTATCATCTCCCATGTTTGTCAGAGATGGAGGATTGCAAAATGGTTAAGGCTTCACATGGTGGTTAATCTAATACCATCAATAATTCAATAAAATCTAAGTCAATCAATCATACAGTTGAGGAAACTGAGGTGAGAGATGGGTTAGTGAATTGCCTGAGGTCACAAGAGATTGGAGCAACTAGGATCTGACCCAGGTCTCTGGCTCCAAAGTGCTGCCTTTCTCACTGAAATGCTGGGTCAGCTTGCAGAGCAGCTCAACAACTCAGCAATTCCCTCCTGAGAGCCATTTCTTGGAGGGACAGAAAATTTAAACCACTGCAAAAATAAGGTCTGATGCATCTGGCCACTTCCAACTTAAGAGATCAGTTCCAGGGTAGGCTGATGGGACACATGGCAACAAAATATCACACAGCTGGTTTCTAAGCCCCCTGGAAGGTGGCTTCACATGGACAGTTGGTCTTGCTTTTGACATGCTTCTGGTAGAAGTCACCCAATGAAGCTGAAATGGCCTTTAAGAGAGGAAGGCAGTTTGAGAAACTCTGACACAAGGATGATAGGATTGAGACATCCTGGGATTAGGACCAAGTGGGAAGGACTTGTGATCCCTGGAAAAGCTACAGCCACGACCCAATCCCAGATTAACTAGCCCCACCTCAGAGGCCTGGCTTCCACTGCTGGCTTTTTCTGGTTTCCTGCCCAGGGAGCCCTAGCACAGCAGCATCCTTCTATACTCTGCCTAGAAGTCTACCCCACCACTCTTCAGACTCTCTAGAACCTATTACTCAGTGAATTCTCTGTTCTCTCACCTGGGTCCCACCTGTGACCAAGTGGTACTCATGAGTAACCCCGACTCTGACTAACTGGAGTTAAACTTTTTTTGACCTGTGGTTCTGCCAAGTCCATTCTTATGGCAACTGAAATGTGCTTCTATTGGCATTGCATGGAGGTGAAAGTTAGAGAGAAGGGGAAACAGTCAGTTTTGGACCTTTTCCCTCACTCTTCATAACAATACTGGAAGGTAAAAGCTGGCACACTTCCCAGTCTATGTAAGGCTACAGTCAGCCCTTCTGTTGAGACCAAGCAGAGCAGCACAGATTCTCACCTTTCCCAGCAGAAATGGGTGCAAAGAGCAGATTCTGAGAAGTTCCCTTTGTACTTTTGTGCCCAGTGCCCAAAGAATGATGGAATCCCTATCAATCCAGCAGTGGAGACCTGGGAAGATGTTAGAGATTTCTGAAAAGCAGATAAATCACATTCAGTGTAATCTAGTTTAAAAATAGGCTTGAGCCAGATCCTAATTTGAATCTCAGCTCCATCATTTAGTTTGCGTGATCTTGGGCAAAAGAAACATCACTGATCTCTTTAACTCATCTATAAACTAGAGATATTATCTTCCTCATAGGTTCATTGTGAGGATGATCAGATAAAGGTCATCTTAAGAGGTACCAGCCATGTCCTTTCTTTTGTTGCATACTTTTAAGTGTACCTCTCCTTCTCACAGCCTCCCCAAACCATAGGTGATTTGTCCAGATGTCCATCACTGGTCTAAGCATATCTGTGAACTAAAAGATGACTAGGCCATTTTAGACATTAGAAGATGCTAAGAAAGGCAAGCCAGGAGAAAAATATCTATGTAAAATGAATCTGTAAAAATAAGCAGATAGGAGATGACAAAGCCCCATAAAGAGGGCAAGCTCTGCCAGATGGGACTTTGGCCCCTTGCAAGATTCACCAGGTCCCATAGTCATTATATTCTGGCTTATGCTTGTTGGAGTTAGCCTGTTTATGGCAACCAACAGACAGTATGTGAAGTACTTTGCTTCAGCACCTGCTTCTGTCTCAGGTGTTGGACTCGTGGGAGCTATTATTTCAAAACCTCTCACTCACAAGTTACTGCTATATGCTTAATTCCTGATGTCACTAACGTAAGCAGATACTCCATGGGACTACCTGAAAGACTACAGTTTTAAATTCATCTAATTAGCTACAGTGTTTGATGAACAATTTATATGGTAACTACAGATGAAGCTCAAGACAGAGAACATGCTCTTCTATTTTTCTGTGTAATTCTTCACATTAAATAAATGCCTCCTTGACGAGTGGAGAAAAAATAATTATAATATTCCATTGAAGCTGAGAAATAAAGCAACCTGTTTATTTTTAAAAAGATAAACATGGCTGATCTGCACTAATCATAACATTTTGAAGGAAATAAAACAATATTCAACATTTCTAGACTACAAATAAATACCCTGTTTTATTCTGTTAACCAAAGATGAAGTTGGAAATGAGAAAACTGAATGCTTATGGATTTAAAGGTATCAGAGATGGCATTTGATTTTTAGAAAATAAAGACATTAATGGAAAACGGCTATGGCAATGAACCTAAGACTGACATTTAAAAGTTTATACACAAACTTTACATACTTGACGTGACAAACTAAAACATTTTTCAAGTCCTTAATTATGAGAACAGCAGCAAAATTTAAGACAATTAAAAATCGGCATTTAAGAATCTGCTGTACTGTTGTGAATAAATGCAAAACAACCGTATCAGTGAAGCCTGGGAAAAATCTTAATTACTATACTATTCATGCACTGGCTTTACATTTCACTTTCAAATGCGTTTCCTCATGCTGGGTGCAAACTGGGTACCTTCAGATACAACAGCATGGATGGGGAACGAGGTTACCAGTATGGCTGTAGGACCAGTCTCGCTGCATTACAGTTACAGCACATAAACAACTCTGCCTAATTAAAACAGTAAAACCAGGCTCAAATGCACACCCTTATGTTACAAACACATCACATATTAGGATTACAAATCATAGAAATAAAGACAAATAATGTCATGAAGGGCATGATAGTTTATTTTAAAAAATTGTACCACACTGATCATGATGACCAGCATACATATGATAATGGCTTTTCTCTTGGGTTTAACATTGCAGTATTTTTGCATACTGCAATGTTTCAACAGGACCAAGAACGTTAGAGAATAAAGATCTTAGATGAAAATGAACACTAATAATTCTAGTGTCCTCCCCCATAGAATTAATTTAAATCCCTTATGAATCAGTGGCATTATAATGTTATGTGGTTATGAAGAATGAAACTTCTCTTAGAAGTAGGCAGCATCAATTTATACTTATACTTCCTTGTACTTTCATCTTTAGTTTTTATAATTTAAGCTATGTCCACCCTGGCTAAAGTACAATCATACAATACACCTCAGATAATTTCCATCCTACCATTGCACAAGTTTAGTGATTTTACTATTAAAAAAAAAATCAAACCACCATCAAAATAAAAAGGCAAATAAAAGTAATTTTTAAATCATTTGAAAAGCATAGTGCTTATTTGTCCAATACAGACTCAAACTTAAATGCTATAGTTATAATTTCCAAACTTCTGCAAAATTAGCATTTATATATACATATGGGTTTTGTTTATAGAACTGTATTTTGCAATCAACAGGTTTTAGAAAACAATATATTTGGTTACAGTTCCACATATCTGTAGTAAAGACAAAGCCACATAATGTTCATGATGTTAAATCTGGCTCTAAGTAACCTAAGGTACAAAATTTTGACCAAATATCAAAATTATGATAATCTGATCTTAAAAATTCAACCCATATGAAACTACTTTTTAGAGAGTAAATGTGCTGTTGAGTAATTATTTCAATAAACCTTTTTTATGAGTACCTGCAAACTGATCCTTTTCTTTAATCTTTGTGACTCACCAATATTTCAAAGTGACCTCTTCATTTCCATGTTACTGTTTCAGTACCCAGGGATTTCTGAGGCAGCATAAGTTTGAGTTCATAAAAACAGTAGATACTTTAACGGTGACAGTCTTTAAATCTGTACACTCAATAATCACTTTAGTTAACTCAGCAACTATAAAAACATTGAGATTGTGGCTCTGCAAGCCAGAATCCCTTTGTGCTTTTTACATTAAGCTGCTTTTGAATTTTTTTGGTATTTATCAGCCATCTGTATTTATTTCCCTTATAATAATAAAAGAATATATTTAAAATAAATTTTAAGGTTAAATGTCCTGGGGGCTTATGAATACTTTTTTTTAAAAAAAAACAAAAACACAGTATAAATCAATTATCTTTTTTCCTTCAGTATTTGGAATAGAAAAATTATTTCTGGTCCCTCCTTAAATCAATCAACATCACTTTTCATGACATATAACACTGAAATTTACAGACATCCCTGAAAAGTTTTAAGTAAACGAGTGAATCACAGTGGAGTCTCAATCAGTTAACAGTGTAGATCCATTTTTTAAAAAAAATTGAATATTAAAAGAAAATCTTCAAGGTAAAAACAAAAACAAAGCCCTCCTAAGAACTAAAGCCAAGCGTGTGTTGTCAATGATTCGATACTTATCCCCTGACTGATTTAGACTCCTCCTTCTCATGTTGTAAGACATGTTTGCTGAAATCTTCATGCCAAGCTTTTGGGACGCCTGGATGAAGAGGCTATGCTACTGTTGCATCTAAGGGAATAGTGGCACCATTTCTTCCCCAATAGACTTCATATCCAAAGATGAGCAATGAGTCTCACTCCCCTGCATTCACCAGCATCTTATCAGGAGATAATACGTGCTGTGCAAATTGATGACAGCTGATCCTCCCACCCCACCCTCACCCTCTACTGCCAATATGAGGTTATCATCAGTTTGTCATTATATGCACTGGCCTTTCACTCTTTCAATCAGAAAAGCTGTGACTTACTTTAAAAAGATGAGGGAGGGACTGGGAGAAATGAAAAACCAAGAGTCTAAAGGCACAAAGTCGCATAGCTGCTCTAGTTGGAGTTTGTAAACAGAGAATAGGTCGAATTTAGGTAATCCCAATGTATGAGAGTAAAAAGGCATCCATAGCAGGCCTTTATCCAGCCAGCTTCTTTGAGACCCTTCATGGGTTTTGAGGTCTACAAAGTATGCACTAAAATACCCATACTTCAAAAAGCAATAAGGCAAATAGTATAATCATTATTCCAAAAGTTACAATGGTAGTGTAGGCATACATAGTATAATTTAGTTACAATGTGTGGTACTGTTTCTATTATATAACCATATTAACTGTTTATTTCCTACATAATTATAAATTCAGCTGGGTTTCAGTTGAACACAAAACCGTCCTTGTACCACCACTGATAGTTGGCAATAGCTCTTTGATAGCAGTTTTTATTCTGCTGTAGAAATTATCCTTGAACTGAAAAAAGTCCACAATCCAATGTCCAGTCATTAAACACTATC
>CAUYLG010005973.1:0-10979 GCA_963573385.1 Cacajao melanocephalus | reverse complement strand
ACCCATGTGGCTCCTCTGCTGGGTAGCTCCCAGTTTGTGGACAACAGAAATTGGTCTGAAATTGCGGTGTCCACTCGCTCTCTGCGCTTTCACTGGGAGCTACAATCCTGAGCTGTTGTTAATCGGCCATCTTGGATCTCTCCATCCGGTGATGAAGTTTTTTCTGTTTCTTAGTTTTCCTTTGGCGGACACCCCTTCCCCACAGAGCTGGACCTTCCCAGTTCAGCTGTGCTTGCTGTGAAACTCTCAGTCCTCGGCGTTTCCAATTGCTGTTCTCCTTGTGGGGATGGGGCCAGCCGGGCTCGACTCACAGGGCACCCCATCCCATATACTCCGCACCGAGAAGTGCCGCACTGGGGTGCCGGCAAAACAGCCGCATCAGCCAAAAAAGTTGCGCTGGTGACCTGTGTGGCTCCTCCACTGGGAATCTCCCGGTCTGTGGGCAACAAAAATTCGTCTGAAAGTGCAGCGTCCACTGGCTCTCTGCGCTTTCACTGGGAGCTACATTCCTGAGCTGTTGCTAATCTGCCATCTTGGATCTCTCTCCCTTTTATATCTTTATATTGAAAAATCTGTACCACATTTTGGATTTTTTAAAGAGGGTTATAGGGGTGAAATGCCTATGTCTAAAGGTATGAGCATGTATGAAGTTCAATTGCTTTCCAGAAAACTTTAGATTTATTTATACCCCTTAGAGAAGTAAATCATTCTGACTAGGGATGGCATTGTTTCATCTGACTCTCAGAGAAACAGCAGGATTGTCAGGGTAGAAGATAGGCAAAGACCTACGAGAATGGAAGAGTGAGCCACGAAGCAGGTTGTTGGTATTACTGGAGTGAGGGGATTTGGCTAGAGATATAGCCTTGATGATGGTATATCATCTAGTTTCCAAAACCCTGAGATGTTTGTGCTCTGGCCTTCACATGCCACACCCCCTAAAAGTACAATAATATGCCCTGTGATTCTCATGCCCAGAAAAGTTTCAGGAATATTCTCTCATTGCCTTGGTCACTGGAGCACAAGACTGTGACCCCAGCGATCAACCCTGGGCAATCCTAAATTTCTAAATTTCTAAAATGAAAGAAAGAACTTCTTAAAATGCTGAGCAGAGACATAACATTTCACCATGTGTTCAGTGATTACTAAGATGTGTTCATGTTGTCATCAGCATTCAAGACCCTGGAGATAAAATGAAGTGAATGGAGGTTCTTATTCAGATCTGAATTCTGCCCAGACTACCGACTTATCCTCCAACAGCAGCTAAATTGCTCCCTTGAAAATCTGTAAAATATTTCCATTCTTAACTTATGAAAGTACCCCTAAAATTTATTGTATCCTGATATATTTACTGGTACTACAGTAAATATTTGACAAATCATCATAACTCTCTCAGATATATGGAGATTAACTAGAGTTGGCTGCCACAACAGAGATTCATGACTTACTCCATATTACAGTTCAGGTTTCCTGGGAAATAGACTCTGAGGCGTTGATTTCTGTGCAAAAATTTAATGGGTAGTGCTGTTAGAGCTAACACCTGTGGGGAAGTGAAGGCAAGTGAATTGGGCCGAGGGGCAAACTGAAAAAGACGCAGTCAGAACAAAGGCCTCAGGTGACTTCACAGCGATCTGGAGCTAAATGGCCTTATAGTGTGGCCTCCCCTGATACAAGAATTGTCCTATCATTGGATGTGTGCTATGCCTAGAAAGGGGATTGATATTGGACGAGTTGCTTCTCTTCCACTGATGGAAGTGCTCAGAGGGAGGCTCCGATGAGAGATGTCTGTGGCAACACTCCTAGCAGGTGGGGCAACAGGTACTTCGGTTCTGAAGGGAGAGCTCTGGGTGACACATAATATCAGCTACTGTATCTCTTAAAAAAGAGAAGGTCATAGGTTTTGGTTGTTTTACCCTTCCTATCTTTGCAGTTCAGATTACTTGTTTCTCCTTCCTCAACCTCTGCTCTTATGGAATATAAGTTGCAACTTTGTATTTAATTATAACAAAGCACTGTGAATGCCCGCTGCAAATTGATTATGGCCCAGTGCTTTTTCAGTCTCACTTTCTGGCACCCAACCTTATTATTGTGGGTATTCTGATGCCAACTTTTTTCTCCAGATTTTATAGATGCTCTCTATAGTCCAAAATAAGTGTAGCACAGTAAAAAGGTGCAAGAACCAGGTCAGGGTTTAAATCTCATCTCTGTTACTTATTAGCTCTGTAATATTGGCAATTCTTTCAGCCTCTCTGAACCTTGGTTTTCTCACCTATAAAGTTTAATTATAACTATAATTGTAATAGTTGGCATAAGGATTTTATGGGATAACGTATCTATGACCCAGAAAGAATCTAGCTGACCCTTGAAAAATATCACATAGACTCAGCCATCATAGATATTAACACACTAGAACGTCCACCAAATACAATTGCCAAGGTTTACCAGACTAAAGGCTAATGTTGTTAGCTATTCTGAGCCAAAATGACTATAGTGATTATAAGAGATAATAGCAGTTGTGATGAATGATTTTGATTTAAAAAGCAAGCTTATGGTTGCGTACTTAAAGAACTCAATCAGGGAAGTAACATTAGATGGTGGCTGAGGAAGCGAGCACCTCTGAGAAGGTCTGCAGAAGTGTGAGGCTGATATTAATGACAAATAAACCCTCAATAATAAAATGACAGAAAATACCACAACCCTGTCAATTCCACTTCACACAGGCTCTTTGGCCAAGGTGGAAGTAGTCAAATAACACAAGATGCTTTCCTATTTTACCTCAGGAAATAGCCTTTTGTGTTGTTTGACTATAACACTATAACACAAAATAGGAAAGCATCTTTCAGATGCAGAAAGCAAAGCAGATCATCATGAGACACTGGGTAAGCCTAGAAAAGCAGAGAAATAGATGCAAGTTCCCTTTATTTTATATGAAAGAGACATAAAAAGGGAATTTCTAGAGGAGCATTTCTTGGAAATGACTGCTGGCATCTCTGTGCCCACTGCAAGAGATGTGTGCCAGCTATAGCACCTGACCTCTGGCTGAATTTCAGGAGTAGGGGTGTGTGTGTGTGTGTGTGTGTCTGTGTGTGTGTGTGTGTGTGTGTGAGAGAGTGTGAGAGAGAGAGAGAGAGTAAAAGAAAGAGAGAGAATTTATATTGGTATGTAGTTTGCTGGTATCAGTAATGAAAAATCATAAGTACTTCTTAAACTTACACACACGCACATACACACAAACACATCTCATGAGTCACACATGAAAGGATGCAGAGACAAGAAAGCAACATCTGTGAGACTTGCCCTAGAAAACCCCACTCTATTTCTAAGCTTTGACCCACTGATTTCTTCTCTGTGTCTAAATCCAAGCCTTTCTTGTAGTTTGTCTGCTTTGACCTTGGTTATTTGTGCCTCTGGCCTGCCTCACTTAACACTTTATCTCCTGCTTATGACTTATCTCCCCAACAATTATCTCAGCAAATTTGATCTAACCTGTAGCACCTGACCTCTGGCTGACTTCAGGACCCTTATGAACGTTCCTTATCCTTAGCCCAAGTTAATGCACCATCCATCTTCTACGGTGCTCATTCAAGACAGCCAGGCACACTCACAACACAGTGAAGGCAAATCTTGGGCATTCCAACACTGTTCATGGCAATTACCCATACTTTTAATCTCTATTTTTATTATCCATCCAAGAACTGATTCTTTAAAATATATATTGCTTACCTACCTACCTATGTTCAACCAGTGCCTACCAGGAAAGGGGCAATTTATAGAGAGTTTAATAAAGTTGTGGCCAGGGTTGATGAAAACCAACAAAGGGTAGTACAGAAACCTGGAGCTAGAAACAGGAGCCCTTATCACTCGTAGGTGTGAAGAGCCAAAGAGAGGGACCTGCACTGGGAACTCTGAAAAGATATCTGTTATGAGAAAAACTTGGGACTATAACGCCCCTTACTTCCAAACTGGAGAAGTGCCCAGGGACCAAGGAATGACAGACAAGTCCAGCTTCATGAGCAGATGCATCTGTTAAGACTTGCAGACAGGGCACTCCTGGACGATGCAGGACAGCTCTAGAGATCTACACCATCTTCCATCTCTAAACTGTTTTAAAGCTAATTTTCTGGCTCTCTGCCTACTGTGTTTGAGCAAAATAATATTTTTCTTGGTAGGTTCTCAATTACTCTCTGGGATGTTTGGGTTCTCAGGGACACCCATTCCTTGGCCTGGTACCATGGCCTTAGCTCACTGCCCAGCCTTCAGTGTTCAGGCAGCAGACACACACCCTTAAGTAACTTCGTAGGGGACCCATCACACTACAATGCTTGTCATTCCCCAGCTCTTACTCTTTTTTTGTGAATCTTGTTCGACGGTCCCTAAGCGAATTGTTAGGTGAAGAACTATATGAGCCCATAATGTATAGCCACAGCTTGTGTATACAGGCCACATCTACATTGTACATAACAGCATAAAAAGCAGATGCTAACTACAATTATACTGTCTATTAGCAAGAAATAACTCCAATGAGTAGGTAAGGTGTGTAACCAATTTGAAAATGAGTCAAAGAAACCTAACTGGGCTATATCATGGATCTGAGTTGACAAAGGATTTAAAGCATCTGTGACATTATTCCCTTTATCAGGCATAGAGGCACAGCAGGTAGCACCTACAAGGACACATGTTATTGGGTCTCTATTGAGTTGTCAACCGAGCCCCCAAGTAGATGAAATCCCCAGTGAGCCCGGACTGTGTTATCAGTGCTGCTGAACCAGTCACTCTAGTTCTGTCAGGAGAAAGGCAGAATATTCCAAGGCGTACCATTATGATTTAATAGGGGGACGTATTCATATACTCAACAATCCGACTGGTTGCTGACTGCTGCTGTAGTTGCAGCCCAGCCCAGAAAGATATTACCAGCTGCCATGGGTAGCAGGAACAACAGCCTATGGGCATCAACGCATGTGTTTAGTAAGGACTCTCGTGGGTGTATCTAGTTTTTGCAACATTTACTGTCATTGTATTTTTTTCCATGGGCTCTATTAGGGAGACCATCACAGGCTTCAGGCCTGGCTTTATAGTACCAGACATGGCTTCCCTCCCTAGAAAGAGGCACAATAACCAATTGCTAAGTTTTTGGCCTTGCCCAAGCTGTCTGCATTATGACCACTCCAGCAGGTATTGGTGCTGCCATGTTTTGATATAAGGCTTTTGGATCTCTATGGAGGAGAACAGCTGGGACCACCTCACCTCTGGCAGTCTCCTTGAGCCCTCTGGTGCCATAAAACTGATCCAGTGTAGAGGCACATTCCAGCTCAACTTCGGGTCCATGCAGTCATTACCACTTAGCAGATTTATTGGTGCTCTTAGGAGCACAGTCTGACCATCTGCTCCAGAGGTTCAGTTCAGTCCAGTGTCTTAGAGGTAACCCTGAGAATTTGCAACGCCTGTTTTACAGGCCTTGCCAACCATTCACAGGGAGTGATTCCATTTGTAATAATGGGTGATTTATTTAAAGTGTGTATAGTTTCAGGGAGAGTCTTAGTCCAGGACCTTAAAGAGCTGTTCTAGGACATATTAAAAACCCACATAATGAGTATTTAAAAGGCCATTCTTTTTTTTTTTTAATGAGCCTGCCCTGTTGTGTTATATGGTAAGTGAAGCTCCAGTCTATATTTTGTTCTGATGTCCAGTGTTGGATACCTTTGGTAGGCCCATCAGTGTACTAGGTTCTAGTGGGTATCGGCAGGATCCCCTCATATATGGTGGTGGGCTTCATAGGTGGCTCCACTGCCATGCTGGCTCCCTCCATGTGTTCAAAGTAGACAGGTCTGAGATCCTCCTGTAGTTCCTGACTTAAAGGACTGGTGGACTGGACATCCCTTTGTTTTAGAAAGGAGTGCTATTTGTGCAGGGTATGTGACTCAGAGGTGAGCTTAGCTAGGAAGCCTTCTGTTCACCCTTTTATGGGGTAAGCAGCTTTTACTGTGATGGCCTCCACTTGGCACAATGCCCTATACACGGTCAGTAACTGTTGCTCTAGGACTCTATAGTAGGATTCTGTCCTCTTTCATAATTAACACCAAAACCCTTCAGGTATCATTTGGTTGGTTGCTTTTGCCATAAACCCCAATTTATTTCTGTGATATCTCTAGTGACTTTTAATATAAAAGGGTACTGTGACAATGGGGTCTTTAGTACTTGACCTTGTTTTATCAATATTTTTGTTTCGTCAAATGCCTCTTGCTCTCCGTGTGTTCAGTCCCATTTTTATTGTTTTTTTATTAGAGTGTATAACAAATGCAGGATTTGTACCAAATGAGGAATGAATATACTCCAGTAGCCCAGTAAACCTATGAAAACCTGGAGTTAGTTTACTGTGTGGGGAACAGACTATTGTGCTATCTATCTTGTTAATGAGAGCTCTGGGTATTTTTCACATCTTACCCAATCAGGTGACTCCTGAAAATTGGATGGTTATGCTGAGCCCTAGTTTCTTTTTGAAGTTGACTTTCTATTGTCTGTCCTTTAGGCCATCCAAGATGGTTTGTAGAGCAGTCCCCAGATCTATAAGGGATTTTGAGGTTAGCATGTTATCAGTAATATAGTGAAACAGAGAAACTGAGGCAGGTAAAGAGAGTCTAGACAGGTCCTGTGCAATCACACTGTGACAAATGGTGCAGCTGTGCAGGTAACTGTGTGGTAGCACCTGGAGAGTCCTAAGCGAAGGCAAACTGGTTTTGTGAATCTTCTGCTGAAAGAATGCCAGGAAAGGCATTAGCCAAGTCAATCACAGCATGGACATTGCCCAGCTTAAGGACCACTTGCTCCAACAGTTGAGCAATATTAGGTACAGCTGCATGTACAGTGGGGCCCACTTTATTTAGCTCATAGTAGTCTACCATCATTCTCCGGGTGCCATCTGGCTTCTTCACAGCCCCTCGAGGGCTATTGGAGGGGCTTATGGACAGCCTATTTGTACCTTATGTAATTTTCGGATTGTTTGAGTGATTTCAGAGTATTCCCTTGGAAGGTAGTATCACTTCAAGCTTGTTGCTGGTGTGAGCTGGGGCACATGTACAGGCATCCATATGGCCTATCCCCTTTTTGTTTTTTGATTACTTTTGGACTCGGTCTGTATTTTATCTAGCTCACTGAGGTCCATCAATGCTTTCCCATATCACAGATTTTTTTTTCTATTAATGAGCCCAGAAGTATGACCAATATCCTATATTATAACCTTTTTTAAATTCGGAAATGACCCAGACATTCAATGAGTATCTAAAATAATTTTAAGATTTTAAATCACACAAAATGTTTATTTATAAGCATTTATTTACATTTATTTATTTATTTTTAGCAGTTTATCTAGATTACTCTTGAGAACCAAGACAAATTATTATTTTAAGTTAGTTTTTATTAATTATTTTTATAGGCTGTTAATATTAGAATGTTCATCTAAGCAAGAACCTTAAAGTTAAACACATCGACATGTGTTTTGCCAATAACTCAGAAAATTTAGCTATTTTTATTAAACCAACAATATCAAATTAGTCTTACTTATTAAAAAAATCACACAAAGATCATTCTGGTTTGGGCTGGGTTTACAGTCTTACAAACTTTATGTCAAATTCTGACATCTTAAAATACCTATCAGAGGCAAATATAAAACTTATCTAATGAGTAAACCCAGACAAAAATGTATCTGACATTTCTGAAGACATTTTTCTTTTTATCTTACCAATAATTTTAAAGCTAGCTAATTTATTAACTATTACTAAATTCATGTGGACCTCAAAAGCATTCAGATTTATTTCATTTATAAGTACTCATTTTGTTACAAGCCAATTTGGTAGCATGCTGGACACAATACATAACATAGCATATATACATGTGCATAAACACATTTAAACATGTGTAAGCACACACAAAGATCCAACAGCTTTTACTTCAGAACTTGATCCATAAGGCAGCATTAAAACTCATTATTTTACAAAAGACAGCTGGATCCAAATTATATTTGACAAAGCTAGGACCTGTTCATATGGCTAAACTTTTCCTTAATGGTTAATCCAATGAAGATCGTGGACCCAAATTTTGGGTAAACAGTTTCTATAACAGTTTTATTTTTAAAAACCTCTTTACCCCCTTTTCAGTTTCAAATGAGCTTTTAATATTTACATTTTAGCTAGAACTGGTTGACCTATATAAGAAAAACAAAATCTCCAAGTATCTTTCAATTAGTGAGTTTTATCTCAACATTGGTAGCTTAGTAACCAGCAGGTTCAAAGCAGGTAGAAAAGGAAAGGAAATAGATAGAGACGGTTATAAGACTCTACTCTATGCTGTAGTTGCAAGTTAACCATTTGAGCTCTGAAACTTTTCGTCGTAATCTGTCCATCAGTTTTTAAATTTGCACAAGAATGGGCCATAATATACAACCAGCTGGAGTTCTAGAAAAGCTGGCATGCCTTTGAACTTAGGCAGGAGTTTCTACTTTTTCTCCCTTTCCTGCTCTAACAATATTTCAGAGCTAGCTTTATTGCAACAACTGCATATTTGCTATTCTTACTGCATTTTAATATCTTAGCTTCTTGCAATATGTACTCAGTCCCTGATAGTTTTGTGAGCACCCTCGTACTCACGTGGTGGCCCACAAAGGTTGAGCAGTCAGGCAACTCCACCCTTCATGCATGTTGCAAACCACCCCGGATTTCCCCTGCACATACCCACTCCTGACTCATCGTTTGGTCTCTTGGATCCAATTCATGACACCAATTGTTACAAGAAAAACTTGGGATTGTAATGTCCCCCACCCCCAAATTGGGACAGTGCTGAGAGACCAAAGAATGACTTGGACAAGCCCAGCTTGACAAGTAGATGAGTTTATTAAAACTTACATACAGGGTACTCCTGGACTACAGCAGGCCAGCTCTAGAGATCTGCACTACTTCCTGTCTCTGAACTGTTTTTTTAAGCTACTTTTCTTGCTCTATGTCTGCCGTGTTTGAGCAATGAGACTAGTTTTCTTGGTAGGTTCTTAGATACTCTCCAAAATGCTTGGGTTCTCAGGGACACCTGCTCCTCCACTGGGCACCAGGACCTTGGTCCACAACCCATGGTGGGTTGGTAGAAAAAGTCAACAGAAAAACATCCCAACCTTACCTTCTCTCCCTTTTATCTCCTGCCTATATGTCCCATTAGCCAAACCTGAGTGTGAACCACAGGGTGAGAGGTGATGCCATGAATAAACAAGATAGCATAGGTAAATGGGGATAGTGAATTTGAGGGGAGGAAGGGGGTTAAACAAAAGATATACAACACATCTACCATATGCCAGGTCTGTGATAAGTACTAAAAACAAAACTATGATGTGAGTTAATTCCTGTCTTCAAGGAGTTTGTAGCCTAGTGGGAGACTATTGTATCACCAAGTAGCAAATGTATTGAGAGACATAAGAAGTGGTTGCCATGGACATGCAGGGGAGCCCATTTGGTCGACTAAGTGTTAGTCATTGGCATTAATGGATGGAGAAATATTGGAGCTTGCCTAGGAGCAAGAGTTCATTGAACAAAGGGAGCTTGTGCAGGAAGGAAGGGAGGGAAAGAGTTACGGCTTTCCCAAATAAGAGAATGCTATGAGCAAAACACTTAAAATGGTCTTTTTAATGTTTTATCAATAAAGTTACAAAGCATGGGTCTTAGTCCTAGAGTACTAAAATGTGACGAGAAAAGTAAAATTCATACCACTAAAGCTAATTTTAAAATAATGCTAGTAATCTGCTTATATTTCTTGAAGTTCATCAGCCAATTTCATGCTGGAAACCAATAGTGTCCAGAAATAATATTTCTCAATATTCTTTTTTGCTCATCTGTGGTCCCACACTGTAGTTACTTCCATACCTGTACTAAACAAGCAAACAAAAATCAATACACAAACAAATGTAAAGACAGAGAAACAATCCCACCTGTTCAGTTAGGACTCTTTGTATTACAAATAGCTAAACCAACCCTGTCTCTCACAAATAAAACGGGATTGGGGAGATCTGGCAAGATGGCCGATTAGGAACAGCTGAGGATTGCAGCTCCCAGTGAAAGCGCAGAGGGTGAGTGGACGCCACATTTCCAGATGGATTTTTATTGCTCACAGACTAGGAGATTCCCAGGCAGAGGAGCCCTACGGGTCGCCAACGTGGCTCTTTTGGCCAGCGCGGCTGTTTTGCCAGCGCCCCAGCATGGTAGTTCTCTGTACAAAATACACTAGTCTGGGTCTCCCTTCTAGCTGGCAAGTGGAGCTTCGGGAAGACAGAATCGCCTATTCATCTGATTAAAAAGGGGTCTGAAACAGGGAGCCAGGCCAGGAGATTCCCAGGCAAAAAAGCGCCACGAATATCAACGCCGCTGTTTAAGCTGACGCAGTGGGTCGCCGCACGGGAAATCACACAGATCCTGGCGCCTTTTTATCAGGTGACTGGAACACCTGGGAGAGAGTCAATCAATCAACTAAACAAAAAAGGCTCTGAGGCAGGGAGCCAGGTGATCAGGCTCAGCTGGTCCCACCCCTACAAAAAGAGAAACAGCAATTGGAAACGCTCAGGGCTGAGAGTTTCACAGCAAGCACAGCTGAACCTGGGACGGTCCAGCTTTGTGGGGGAGGGGCATCCACTATTACCGAGGCACTCCACCACTATGGAGGCAGTCTCCCGTTGCTGAGGCAGCTTGCCGTTACCAAGGCAACCCGCCATTACAGAGAGTCCACCATTACAGAGGTTAACCACCACTGCCGAGGCAGTTCTAACTACACCCATATAAACAGTACTGCAAGGAAGTTCACATGGCAGCTGGGCAGAGCCCACAGCAGCCCAGCAAAGCCTAGGCAGGCAGACAGTGACTAGGCTGCCTCCTTGCTGGGCAGGGCAGCCCTGAAAAAAAAAGGCAGCAGCACAATGGAAACTCATAAATAAAGCCCTAACTCCCTGGGACAGAACA
>CAUYLG010005972.1:0-17306 GCA_963573385.1 Cacajao melanocephalus | reverse complement strand
TTAAACCAACAAAGATCAAAAGAGACAAAGAAAGGCATTACATAATAGTAAAGGGATCAATGCAACAAGAAGAGCTAATGATCCTATATATATATGCACCCAGCACCGGAGCACCCAGCTACATAAAGCAAGTTCTTAATGACCTAAAAAGAGACTTAGACTCCCACACAGTAATAGTGGGACACTTTAACACTCCACTGTCAATATCAGACAGATAAACAAGATAGAAAATTAACAAGGATATCCAGGAATTTAACTCAGACCTGGAACAAGCAAACCTCACAGACATTTACAGAACTCTCCACCCCAAATCCACAGAATATACATTCTTCTCAGCACCACATCACACCTACTTTATAACTGACCACATAATTGGAAGTAAATCACTCCTCAGCAAATGCGAGAGAATGGAAATCATAACAAACAGTCTCTCAGACCACAGTGCAATCAAATTAGGACTCAGAATTAAGAAACTAACTCAGAACCGCACAACTTAATGGAAACTGAACAACTGGCTCTTGAATGTTGACTGGATAAACAATGAAACGAATGCAGAAATAAAGATGTTCTTCGAAACCAAAGAGAACGAATACACAATGTACCAGACTCTCTGGGACACATTTAAAGCTGTGTCTAGAGGAAAATTTATAGCGATAAATGCCCAGATGAGAAGCAAGGAAAGATCTAAAACCGACACCCTATTGTCAAAATTGAAAGAGCTAGAGGAGCAAGATTAAAAAACCTCAAAAGCTAGCAGAAGACAAGAAATAACTAAGATCAGTGCAGAACTGAAGGAGACAGAGACACAAAAAACCCATCAAAAATTCAGTAAATCCAGGAGGTGGTTTTTTGAAAAGATCAACAAAATATACAGACCACTAGCCAGACTGATAAAAAAGAAAAGAGAGAATAATCAAATAGATGCAATAAAAAACAATAAAGGGGATATCACCACAGATTCCACACGAACGCAAACCACTATCAGAGATTACTACAAACAACTATATGCACATAAACCAGTAAACCTGGAAGAAATAAAGAAGCAGCAAAAACTGGAAGCATTCCCCTTGAAATCTGGCACTAGACAAGGAAGCCCTCTCTCACCACTGCTATTCAATATAGTTTTGGAAGTTCTGGCCAGAGCAATCAGGCAAGAACAAGAAATAAAGGGTATTCAATAGGAAAGGAGGAAGTTGAACTGTTTCTATTTGTGGATGACATGATTGTATATTTAGAAGACTCTACCGTCTCAGCCCACAATCTCTTTAAACTGTTAAACAACTTCAGCAAAGTCTCAGGATACAAAATCAATCTGCAAAAATCACAAGCATTCCTATACACCAATAACAGACTTAAAGAGAGCCAAATCAAGAATGAACTGCCATTCACAATTGCTACAAAGAGAATAAAATACCTAGGAATATAACTAACAAAGGATGTAAAGGACCTCTTCAAGGAGAACTGCAAACCACTGCTCAACGAAATAAGAGAGAACATAAACAGATAGAGAAACATTCAATGCTCATTGTTAGGAAGGATCAATATCTTGAAAATGGCCATATTGCCCAAAGTAATTTACAGCTTCAGTGCTATCCCCATCAAGCTACCAATGACCTTCTTCACAGAACTGGAAAAAAACCACCTTAAACTTCATATGGAACCAAAAGAGAGCCCGAATAGCCAAATCAATTCTAAGCAAAAAGAACAAAGATGGAGCCATCATGTTACCTGACTTCAAACTATACTACAAAGCTACAGTAATCAAAACAGTGTGGTACTGGTACCAAAAAGAAATATAGACCAATGGAATAGAACAGAGGCCTTGGAGGCAATACCATACATCTACAACCATTTGATCTTTGACAAACCTGACAAAAACAAGCAACGAGGAAAGGATTCCCTGTTTAATAAATGGTGTTGGGAAAACTGGCTGGCCATATGCAGAAAGAAGAAACTGGACCCCTTCCTGACAACTAACACTAAAGTTAACTCCAGATGGATTAAAGACTTAAACATAAGATCTAACACCATAAAAACCCTAGAAGAAAACCTAGGCAAAACCATTCAGGACATAGGAATAAGCAAGGACTTCATGATTAAAACACCAAAAGCATTGGCAACAAAAGCCAAAATAGACGAATGGGATCTAATTAAACCAAAGAGCTCCTGCACAGCAAAAGAAACAATCATTAGAGTGAACCAGGAACCAACAGAATGGGAAAATTTTTTGCAATCTACCCATTTGACAAAGGACTTAAATCTGCAGTCTACAAAGAACTAAAAGAGATTTACAAGAAAAAAACAAACCCATTCAAAAGTGGGCAAAGGATATGAACAGACACTTTTCAAAAGAAGACATATATGAGGCCAACAAACATATGAAAAAATGCTCATCATCACTGGTCATTCTAGAAATGAAAATCAAAACCACATTGAGATACCGTCTCATGCCCATTAATATAGCAATGATGAAAAAATCTGGAGACAACAGATGCTGGAGAGGATGTGGAGAAACAGGAACACTTTTACATTGTTGGTGGGAGTGTAAATTACTTCAACCGTTGTGGAAGACAGTGTGGTCCTTCCTCAAGGACATAGAAATAGAAATTCCATTTGACCCAGCAATCCCATAACTGGGTATATATCAAAAGGATTATAAATCATTCTACTATAAGGACACATGCATAGGAATGTTCATTATAGAACTGTATACAATAGCAAATACTTGGAACCAATCCAAATGTCCATCAATGACAGACTGGGCGGGGAAAATGTGGGACATATACACTGGAATACTATGTAGCCATAAAAAATGATGAATTCTTGTCCTTTGTAGGGACATAGATGAACCTGGAAACCATCATTCTCAGCAAACTGACACAAGAACAGAAAATCAAACACCGCATGTTCTCACTCATAGGCGGATGTTGAACAATGAGAATACCTAGACTCAGGGAGAGGAACATCATACGCTGAGGTCTGTTGGCAGGGAGTAGGGGGGGAACACTGGGGTGTAGGAAAGTCGGGGGGATAACATGGGGAGAAATGCCAGATATAGGTGACGGGGATGGAGGCAGCAAACCACATTGCCATGTATGTACCTATGCAACAATCCTGCATATTCTTTACATGTACCCCAGAATGTAAAATGCAATAAAATATATACATTAAAAAACAAAAACAAAAAACACTGATGTTTCAAAGCAACATTGACAATGGTGACAGACGAGGGCTGAGGATTGGGGTTCTTTTGTATTGTTTTTGGTAAGGTAAATTAGTAAATAATTTTGGACAACAATTTGGCATGTTATTCAATTTTAAGTGGGCATTTCCTTTAAACCAGAAATTTCACTTATAAAAGTTTACCCTAGGACATTATCCTAAGGAAATAGTTGAATATGTGAATCATTATGTTTTTCCAAGCGTCTTGCTGTATTGTCTGTAATATCAAGAAAAAGTGGACTCCTTTTTATGGGATATCTGTAAAATGACATATGCATATAATTATGGGATATATATATATAAAGTGATATACAAGGCAGCTGCTGGAACAGTCATATCTATATACATATATTCATAGTTAACTCTAAGCTGCTAATAGAAAAGGTGGGGTACAAAACATTATAGATATGACTAAATCTTATAAAAATGTGTGTATGTAAATTTCATCATAAAATTCTAGAAAGTTATAAAACAATGTTGAGTCATTATCTATTGGTAATGGGATTGGATTACTAGAGATTTTCTTATTTTTCTTTAAAATTTACTGTACTTTCTCATTGTTCTTTAATTTACCATTTTAATATATATACAATATGTATTGCTTTTATAATTAGCAAAAGCAAGTTATTTTCTTTTTGAAAAGTAAATGAGTTATTGTTTTAAAATATGTTCACAGGTACTTGTAAACAAATTAAATTAATCTTCGCACACACAAAAAAATTCTAAGATTTATAGGCCCTTCTATTTTATCTATTTTAACTCACTTTCAGAGAAAATGTGTCATATAATTTGCTCAAAGGGATTAACTTTGATGTTAGAGGGAATTATTAGTTTCAGTACCACTGGATTTAAATTTTGAGATATCTATAATTCTGTTTCTACAGATGATATGATTGACTGTGTCCCCACCCAAATCTCATCTTGAACTTCATCACAGGTGTAGAGGGAAGGACTTAGTGGGAGGTGATTGGATCATGGGGGCAGTTTCCCCCATGCTATTCTCATGATAGTGAGTGAGTTCTCATGCTATATGATGTTTTCTTTAAATAAGTGACAGTTTTCCCTTCTCGCTCTCTTTCTCTCCTGCTGCCCTGTGAAAAGGCTTCCTGCTTCCCCTTCACCTTCCACCATGATCGTAAATTTCCTAAGCCTCCAAAACCATGTGGAACCGTGAGTCAATTAGACCTCTTTCCTTTATAAATCACCTGGTCTCATGTACTACCTTTATAGCAGTGTAAGACTGGAATAATACAATATATTTGTTAACTGAATCTAAGTTTACATTGCTGTAAGATCTAAGAATTTCTTGTGTTTCTACAGAAGAGATGAATCTCTGTTTCATATGACAAGTTACCCTTATTTGGTTATATTTAAAGCTCAGGTCACCATATATTCTTGATATTTTTTTACTATAAATAATTTAGAGTTTCAATACCTCTTCTACTTCTGTAATGACTTTAAGACTATTTATCCTGCTGTACTCACTTGTAGGCTTTGAGGCATTGTTATGAACCCTTACAGTAAAAATTTTAAACATACAAAGTAATAAGTTTAAAAGAGAAAGTAACTACCATTTGGTTATTTTCGTAATTAGGCTTCTTATATTTTATAAAACTGTAGTTTGGGTTTTCTCAAAAACGTACTAGAAAATCAAGCATAAATGAAACAAGAAAACTGTTAGAGGGAAAGTAAGCAAGATAAGCCAGCAGGTGTGTAAATAAAGAAATCACTTAAAGAAACTCAAAAAGGCAAAATAAAATGATCTCATCAGCATGGAAACAGCTAAATTTTTTAAATAAATAAAATTATAGAAGAAAAATTAAAAAAATAGGAGCCCAATTTTCTATGCCAAAAAGGAAAACAAATTAAGCTGAAAGCCAAGTCATGCAAGAAACTGCATTTCCTTTTGTTCCTAAGCAAACAGCTACAGATAAAAGGGTAAATATCTCCGCAGGTAGCTACTCTATGCTCCTCTCAGCTCAATGTAAAGTTTCAGTTTACTAATCTCCAGACAAGGAATACAGAATTAACTATTTCCCTACTAGCTCTTTTTCCTTTGCAACATGTGGATTATCATACCTTCTGTGTTTCCCTTCCTGCCAGCTTTTCCCCTTTAAGTACTGAAGGCTTCAAAATTATCTTTGGAGAAGAGCACAGATCACAGACTGTTTTTGTGATCTTGTGTTTTTTTTTTTCTTCTGGGCATGTCCTTAACCTTGACAAAGTGAACTTTTGAATTGATTGAGGCCTGTCTCAGATACGTTTTGGTTTCCAAAATGAAGCAAAACCAATCTTGTCCATAATACTCATATTAGACTCAAAAATCTCCCAAAGGATGAATAGAATATTAAATGAATGAATTGGTGAGATGAAAGGTGGGGGAGGCTTACAAACCAAATATTTTATGCTACAGTAAAAGATGACTTATATGCAGATTTACAAATTCAGAAATTATTGGCCGTATTTACCTTTCCTATAACGTTTTAATTAACGAAGAGTAAGATTCAAATGCTCCCTTTAAAAAGTACGTTTGCAGTATAAAAGTTTGTTTACATAATGAGAAAGCAATAAATAACTCAGTACGCCTTGAATACTTGTAGCAATGACTTTGCCTGTTCATTTTATTGAGTAAGAGAAACAGGCACGATCTCAGAGTATTTCAGGGACCTGTAAAACACCTTTTCTACTAAGAGGGGGTGATAGAGTTTGACTGTGTCCCCACCCAAATCTTAACTTGAATTATAGTTCTCATAATTCCCAAATGTTGTGGGAAGGACCCTGTGAGTTGTAATTGAATCATGGGGGTCTTTCTCATAATGTTTTCACGATAGTGAATAAGTCTCAGGAGATCTGATGGTTTTATAAATTTGAGTTCCCTACACTAGCTCTCTTTGCCTGCTGCCATGTACAATGTAACTTTGCTCCTCATTAGCTTTCCATCATGATTGTGAGGCCTCCCCATCTATATGGAACTATGAGTCAATTAAGCCTCATTCCTTTATAAACTACCCAGTCTCATATATGTCTTTATTAGCAGCATGAGAACAGACTAATACAAGAGGTATCTCCTGGGTCTCAGATCGCCTGAAAATATGCTGTTCATTATTATCATTTTATTTCCTCCAGCTCAAGATAGACCCTATAAAAGGACACTCTATGATGAAGAAAGAGTTGGTGGCTTAATTTTGTAACATGAAGACTATGTCATGTATTTTTCCTGAAATTTAAATACAACTTACTGAATACCTTCTCATATTATACTTGAGCTTATATGCTTAATTATTAAAATTATAAAACATTCTATTTTTAAGAGTGTAAGTAGAACAGTACACATTTTTAACCACTAAGAAAATAATTGCTTAAAAATAACTTCAACTCCATTGACTGGTGAAGCAAATACTTGTAAAGTGTTTAGAAAATAGATTGACATAACAGGTAGGAAATATTTGTTTTACCTCTTATTTTTCTCATACAGAAATCTTTAAATGCAATGAGTTAAGGTAAAAAATTAAATAATTTTCTGCTTTGCATTCTGTAATCTATCATAAGTGAGTAATTTGGCTTCTTATTCCATTCAAGTTTTGACAGTAGTAAGATTTGGCAAGCAGGCAAAAGATTATTATTATTTTTTTGCCCTGAGGCTGTTGTCTTTAAACACATGTTATTTTCAGTGGCTTCACAGACATATTTTAATTTAAAAATTTACTAAGTCTTTAATTTAAAAACGAGGATCAGCTAAACATTAAAACAGCTAAACATTAAAATTTTCAATACATGCTTTTCGGTCAAGTCAATACCAAAAATCACAAAGGATTTATACAGAAGTTGAAATAGACCATATTTCTGGTACAATTGATGTCCAGTTTTTCAGGTTATGCCCTGATCACAATTAGTTTACTGAACATGAAAGTTCACATTCTGCTTGTTTCAGGGCCATGATTATACATCACGCATTTAGTGTTAAATAGAAAATAACAATTCTTCGTATGATTGAAAATTTTATATCACACATTTTCAATCTTATAAGTCAAATGTTAAAAATAAATTCAAAATTCTTTCATATGAATCTATCTATCTATCATCATCTATTTATTTCAAGAAGTGCCTTATTGAACTATCTTAATGGAGAATGAAATATGTCAATGTTTTATGATGAAAAATCCCTAATAGATTTTTTTTTTGGGAAAGATGTGGTTCATATTTCAGCAGTCCATATATTCTTTTTTCTGTCCTAATTCACTAGTTCTTGTTGGTCAAGATCTTGGCCAAGGTTTTTGAAGTGCAAATACAGTAGGCAGCTGTTTACATTTTTGCGGTACTGCCTGACTACTCCTTTTCAATTTATAGCTGATGAGTGCTTTTGGAGAAACAAAATTTATTTTCTAAAACTGAATTGTCACAATAAGGAAGTCTCAACCTCAATGCTGTTTTTATTAAAATTCAGGTTTCATTACCTCTCTTTGTGTCGGTTATGTTCAGAGGCTTTACAGAGAGGAGTCAAGTTATAAGGAGACAACAGCCTATTAGCTAGCATCTGGCATCTTCACAGGGTTTAGGACAATTACGATTTTCTATTCAGATAGGCCTGTAAAGGCCTTTCTTTCCCTTTGAAAGGTGTATTGCTTCTCATTTTCATAGAGTATTTTTATTTTTCTCGTTGCACACTAATGAGGAATGAATAAGTTATCTAGGACAGTACTTTCAATGTGCACATTATGACTTCTTAATGGTTGTATAATCTATTTAGTGAAGATTTTGGAGAGTGTGGAAACCAAAGCTATTTTTAAATTAAAGTAAAAAAGAGTAGACTAGGATAGAAAATTAAGTATTAGAGAGCATCAGCCAAATATGTATTGAAATATTCTTTTGTGAATAATGATATTTTATGTATCTATATGATGTAATAATATATGCAATAAAGATATATAGTATACAGTTTATTCTTACTGTGGTCTATACTGTAGAATATGCTATAGTATATAGTATATTCTTACTGTGGCTTTCTTCCAGAAAGCCACCAAGAAATTTATTTTTTAACACTAAGATTGATAAATTGCCACTTTACAAAGAAAAAGCAATACGAAAGCTTCCAATCTAGAACATGCACCGAAAAGTACTGCTTGCCACAATCAAAGGCACAGGTGTGCACACACAGAGAAAAACACAAAAAGATACAGAAATACATTTAAACATAAATATTCAATTGAAGGAATGAAATGAACTTCCAGTAGCATCTAATATGCTAGTAATTATGCTGGATGCTTTTATATATTTAGTAATTCCAGTTATTCAAAATGAATTATGCTTTCAGTGTTTAAAAATGAGGCAGAGAGATTCAGTTTATGTAACTTCAGCAAGTCACAGACTTAGTTTTGTCATTGGGACTTATACCCAGGCTTGGCTCCACTACTGTTACTACTCAGGTTTGACGTCCAAAGGATTTGTTTCTCTGCTAAGAGCTCAATCTCCTTTGTGGTCTCAAGCCCACCAACACTGTCTCTAATCACTGCCTAAGCAGTTGGTGGCCACTAGGTTCACTCTAGGTATGATGCCTTGATCATCAAGAGATGAGTCTGTTTTAGTGCAACAACATTTACATTTATTACTTACGTTTTGAAGAAATCAGACAGGAATTTTAGTGATTCACAAAATATAACTATTTAAAAAATCTAACCTTACATTACTAGCCTGTGAAGTAAGTCATGATAAAGTGCTTAGACAATTTTCTGGCACAAAAGAGGTTAACAATAAAATTTATCTCGCTACACTATTAGAGGGGAATCTTTTATATGTAATAATCTCAGCTAAAAGATAACTACTTTTCTGCCTTTTAACTATAATCAGTGAACAAACTTATCACTCCTTTCAAAATGAAAACATGACAATAGTAAGATTTGAAGAGTAGACAAAATATACGTTTTTTTCGATTTTGGTCCAATGGCTGTTGTTTTCGCACACTTCCCATTTTATAATAGCTTATGAGTATTTAAAATTGGAGTTATAATTAGTCTTTAATTAAGAAAAGTCTGAATCATGTCTAAAGAAAAACACAAAACAAGCTCCACATAAAAGTCAGAATTTTCCCTTCTCATAAATTAGGACATTATTCTTTAGCCAGATTTTTAGGTTATATCTTATCAACCATGTAACCCAAATCCACGTACCAGGAAGAAATTGTTGCTTCAAGTAAATAGACACCTTTCTGGATGCAAGACACATCCCAGGGTGGCCTCAACTGGTGGATATGTTGACTACAAATATAATCAATATATATCCTATATGCAATCTCGTAATATTCCCCAAATTCTTAAAAATAAAATACACACTAGTAAATATTACAAGTTCTCTTCTTGCTTACTTCTAACTAGCTCTCTACCATCATCTACTACCTTTATTTTTGTTTTGCATTATACTGAGCTAATATTCTCTGTCTTATAATCTTATCTTGCCTCCCATCTTCACAACACATCACCTTTTTCCACTCCTATTTATATGTATATATGCAATTATTTCCCATCCTTTGTTAACTATTTTAGTTATTCTTTCTTCCAGAAAGCCACCAAGAACTTTATTTTTTAACACTAAGATTGGTAAATTGCCACTTTAACCCTAAAGCCTTCATGTTTACCACTATTGCACAATATCTCTGCCTAAACGTTATCTAAACTTGAGGCTTCTTAAGGACTGTTTCTTATCATCTATGTATATTAAAGACCTAAATTATATTCTAAAGAATTGATAAACTAGACAATAATTGTCATCAGTTTTTGGTAAACTAGACAATAATTGTCTAGTTTATAAATAATTGTCTAGTTTATCAATTGATTAACTTCTAATTAACTTCTGATTACTACCACGTGGTGGATTCCCTTTCTTCTCCTCTTACCTGATACTTCTTTGAATTAATTAGACAGGTGCCTTTCCCTTAATAGCACAGAACCAGAGCAATCATCGATGTGCCCATCTACAGTGATGGCACAGGTACTTTAAACATTACACTTGTAATAATTATCAATTGATAAACTAGACAGTAAGTAATTGATAATTATTACAAATGTAATTACCTATTGTCTAGTTTATCTACCACAAAAATTATTCAGTCCTAATCTATATGTCCTGCAAATTCAATGTTTTAAATATAGCTGTAGTGAAATCAATAGAGTATTTTAGATACATCACATTAAACAAATCACGTGTGTATGTCTATATATACATATCTTTGCAATCTGATTTAATTTTATCTAGATTCGACTGTAATCAAAGTGCAGCTTCACTTTAAATTACCAGTGCCAGCACTATAGATGGGCATATCAGGATGATTGCTCTGGCTCTGTGCTATTAAGGGAAAGGCACCTGATCTAACTAATTCAAAGAAGTCATGGGTAGGAGGAGAAGAAAGGGGATCCACCACGTGGTAGTAATTAGAAGTTAAGAAAGAGAATCATACACTCCACTGAGTGTAGTCTGTCTTCTAGCCACAGAAAGACTAAGTTAGGGCATCGCTGCTGAGCTCCCACTTCTACATTTGATTCCCCCATTTTCCTGATTCTTTCTATGTCCACGCCTTCTTCTAGTTTCCTTTTAATCAGTTCTCTTGTTTATAGAAAGAGTATAGGTAAAGAACAACTCAGAGCATCCTTTATATACTAGATAAATTCTTGCTAGTGAAACAGAGTTTTTAAAATCAGTTCAATTTGGTCCCCTAAATGTGGCTCTCCTGTTATTTATTCTTCATGGCTCCTCTTGAAGATTCTTTTCCCTCATTTTCTCTGACAACTGCGATGAAGATGTCAGGGAAAATGACTGTCTTGGGGGTGGAGCGGATTTTTCAGTTTACTTCTTGTCCACAGATAGGTAGGCACAGGGTGATTTTAAGTCTCAAATATTCATAGTCTCTTTCTCTCCAGTCTGTGGGTATTTTGACAAAGTAATTCTCACAACAATGTCATCAGCTTCTTGTCAATTTTGTTATGGTCAACTCATGTGCTGATGGTTCTATTTATACTTTCTGTATGGATATAATTCTCATATTTGCTATATTTCTTTAGTGCAACTGTGTACCTTTCTCAGTTAAACTATAGGTAACTTATGCATATTAAAATTGTGTTGAAAAGCCATATCATTTTTTTCATTTTTCTATGCATACTTTTAAATTAAAAGATTTACTGGCTGACCCCACCTTAAGAGGGTATTTCTACTGTTAACAGTTGCTATGTATCTGACTCCCTGTTTAACAGACTGCAAGGCTCTAATATCTGCATTTAGGATTTTGAAGAACAAGGACAAGCATCATTAAAAAGTGTGGCAAAGTTAGGTTACTATCCTCCTAACTACACTCCCAGACACTGCTGCCACTTCTAAAACTTCGTTCATCATGATACAAAGCTTTCTTTTGCATGATTCATGATATTGGGATATGCCATTATCGTCCCTTCCTTTCTTGTAATTTGTTATGGTCCTGCATTGAATCACGTATTTTGACCATTGGTCTAATATCATACTGCCCATCTCAAACTTGGCACCATTGTCTGTGATGTGTATATAATTTGGTTTATCCAAAACTTTGGCCTTCTGATTTAATTCCTCTGCTCCACACATCTTTCATTTTTTTTCCCTTGGTCATATCTTTCTAAAAATCTTCTAATCTCAGTAAGTTTATTGTATATTATTTGTATAAAATAGGAAATAGAAACCATCACATAGGGTGTTTTCTGGCTTTCCTCTACCAGAAAATGAAATCTGTGTGATATGCACCTTTCTTTTCCTTGCTCCCTTCTGTTAGAAAAGAGGAATTTCTGCTCTGATAAGACAAATACAAAATTTGCTTCTGTACCATCTATTTTTGTTCTATAATCAAATTTGAATACACACACATACCTCCTTATTTCTTTTTCTAGTTTTTGGCCAATAATCTCAGTATCACTAAAGTCAAGTTGTATTCCCATTCCTAAACTAATTTTGAATCAAAATTGTATTTAAAACTGATGTTCACTGTTTTTCTAAATGATATCTCTTCCAGAACTTTGTGTTACTGTACCTCTACAACTTCTCATCCTACCTTCTGAATCTACTTTTCATTGTTTCTCTCACTTACCTGTCTATTAAATACTGGGATAATTTAATGACTGAGACTAAACTGTTTCTCAGCTTCCACATTTGCTCCCTAAATAAAATATCAAATATGCTGGAACTCCAGTATTTATCTATATCAAATTGCTAATATTCGTATTTTTTTAATCTCTAGTGAAGACTTGGCCTCTGAGTTTCAGTTGTATGAATCTAACTGCATTCTTAATATGTCTATTGGAGTATTCCTCAGTCCCTTTGTTTATAATACTATCCCCATCCAATACTGGTTCTCTTCCAAGGTTCTCTGTAGAACGAATTTCATTACCATGCATGCATCCATGTTTTGCCGCACATCAAGGATCATCTTTATGCGATTTCTCATTTTACATTTTTCATTTTCTGTCCCCATTCCTCAATCTGATTTTTACTCTTTTAATTTTCCAAGTACAAAGCAATCCTGCACGAGACATACTACATAAGCCTTTTACATGTATGTTTTCCTCTGTTTAAAATGCTAACTTTTACCTTTCTCTCCAGCCTCCCTCACGACCACTTAAAACAAGTCTGTAAATTCAATACCATTCAATATTTCCCAGAAGTTTCATCCGACCCCTCCCCAACTCTCTTAATTACTCTCTTTCAAAGCACCATGTGTTTATGGTGATAAGTATAAAATTATATATTGATCCTTTGTTTAATTACTTCTAAACCACAGTATAAGGATTAGGATTCATTCACTAAATTTTACTAAAACCTCTATACTTCTTATCTTTTACATACTTAGGACATACTACAAGAATAAAATATATGAATAAATGCTTCCAGGCAAGAATACTGGAATAAATGGATGAATAAATTTCCAAAGGCAAAACACTCAAATGCTATTGGAATAAATGAATAAAAAATCCTCTAAGGTAATAAAAGATTACAATGTAGTTAGAAAACAGAGGGTATTAAATAGGGGTACAGCATATATTTTGAAAAGGTTATAGATGTCATTGGAGTAAGGCAGGTACCAGGATATGAAGAGTCTTTTATGGCATGTTAAGTAATTTGGACTTTATTGTGGTAGCAGTGGAGAACTATACAGAAATTTTGAATACCAGAACTTGTAAATGAATAGCTTTCTCAAAAGCATAATGCAAAATTTAGTAAAAAATCATCTAATAAATTGTTTTACTATTTCAGATAATAGATGATCACATCTTGAAAATTACAATAGAAATGGGATTGAATAATATATGGCTAGATTAGAGAAATATTGAGAAAGGTGAATCCACTATACACACTATCTTTGCTTTACGTATTCTTGAAGCATCATAAAAATGACTGTGAAAGTTAAAACCATCTGTAGCAATTTAATAATCAATGGGAAAAATTATGATTATTTCATGATCTTTAAAACTTTTGTCAGCCAGGCATGGTGGCTCACGCTTGTAATCCCAGCACTTTGGGAGGCCGAGGCAGGCAGATCATGAGGTCAGGAGTGAGAGACTAGCCTGGGTAACATGATGAAATCCTGTCTCTACTAAAAATACAAAAATTTAACTGAGCATGGTGGCATATGCCTGTAGTCCCAAGTACTAGATAGGCTGAGGCAGGAGAATCGCTGAACCTTGGAGGCAGAGGTTGCAGTGAGCTGAGATTACACCACTACCCTTCAGCCTGGGTGACAAAGTGAGACTCCCTCTTAAAAAAACAAACAAACAAACAAAAAAACTTCTGGCAAAACATTAAAAGTAATACTGTCAGTTACAGATGTACAGAGACATGGAAAAAGTCAAAACTAATATTTCTATAGCATACCGTATAACGGAAACATTCAGAATTAAAGTGTATTATTTCTTTTTTGTTTGTCTTTAATTTTTTTTAATATATATATATTGTTGTGCTTTAGGTTCTGGGGTACATGTACAGAACATGCAGGATTGTTGCATAGGTACCTACATGGCAATGTGGTTTGCTGCCTCCATCCCCCATCACCTATATCTGGCATTTCTCCCCATGTTATCCCTCCCCAACCTCCCTACCCCCAGCTGTCCCTCGCCTGTTTCCCCCCAACAGAACCCAGTGTATGATGTTCCCCTCCCTGTGTCTGTTGTTCAAAAACCACCTATGAGTGAGAACATGTGGTGTTTGATTTTCTGTTCTTGTGTCAGTTTGCTGAGAATGATGGTTTCCAGGTTCAACCATGTCCCAACAAAGGACACAAACTCATTGTTTCTTATGGCTGCATAGTATTCCATGGTGCATATTTGCCACATTTTCCTTGTCCAGTCTATCATCGATGGGCATTTGGGTTTATTTCAAGTCTTTGCTATTGTAAACAGTGCCTCAATGAACATATGTGTGCATGTGTCTTTATAATAGTACGATTTATAATCCTTTGGAAATATACCCAGTAATGGGATTGCTGGGTTAAATGGAATTTCTATTTCTAGGTCCTTGAGGAGTTGCCACACTGTCTTCCACAAAGGTTGAACTAATTTACACTCCCACCAACAGTATAAAAGTGTTCTTATTTCTTCACATCCTCTCCAGCATCTGTTGTCTCCAAATTGTTTAATGATCACGTTCTAACTGGCGTGAAATGATATCTCAATGTGGTTTTGATTTGCATTTCAATAATGACCAGTGATGATGAGCATTTTTTCATATGTTTGTAAGCCTCATATATGTCTTCTTTTGAAAAGCATCTGTTCATGTCCTTCACCCACTTTTAAATGAGTTTTTTTCTTTTCCTTGTAAATCTGTTTTAGTTCTTTGTAGATTCTGGATATTAGCCCTTTGTCAGATGCGTGAATTGCAAAATTTTTTCTCATTCTGTTAGTTGCTGGTTCACTCTAATAATTATTTCTTTTGCTGTACAGAAGCTCTGGAGTTTAGTTAGGTCCAATTTGTCTATTTTGACTTTTGTTGCCAATGATTTGGTGTTTTAGTCATGAAGTCCTTGCCTTTGCCTATGTCCTGAATGGTTTTGCCTAGGTTTTCTTCTAGGGTTTATATGGTGTGAGGTCTTATGTTTAAGTCTGATCCATCTGGAGTTAATTTTAGTGTAAGGTGTCAGGAAGGGGTCCAGTTTCTGCTTTCTGTACATGGCTAGCTAGTTTTCCCAACACCATTTATTAAACAGGACAACCTTTCCCCATTGCTTGTTTTTGTCATGTTTGTCAAAGATCAAATGGTTGTAGATATGTGACATTGCCTTCGAGGCCTCTGTTCTGTTCCATTGGTATAAATTTCTGTTTTGGTACCAGTAACATACTGTTTTGATTACTGTAGCCTTGTAGTTTAGTTAGAAGTCAGGTAGCATGATGTCTCCAGCTTTGTTCTTTTTGCTTAGGATTGTCTTGGCTATGCAGACTCTCTTTTGGTTCTATATGAAGTTTAAGGTGTTTTTTTCCAGTTTTACATAGAGAGTCTTAGGTAGCTTGAGAGGGAAAGCTTTGACTCTATAAATTACTTTGGACCGTATGGCCATTTTCACAATATTGATACTTCCTAAGCATGAATGTGGAATGTTTTTCCATCTGTTTGTGTCCTCTCTTATTTCCTTGAGCAGTGGTTTGTAGTTCTCCTTGAAGAGGCACTTTACATCCTTTGTTAATTAAATTCCTAGGTATTTTATTCTTTTTGTAGCAATTGTGAATGGCAGTTCATTCTTGATTTGGCTTTCTTTTAGTCTGTTATTGGTATGTAGGAATGCTTGTGATTTCTGCACATTAATTTGTATCCTGAGACTGCAGAAGTTGCTTCTCAGTTTAAGGAGATTTTGGGCTGAGATGATGTGGTCTTCTAAATATATCCAGTTTACTGAGAGTTTTTAGCATACAGTGCTGTTGAATTTTGATGAAGGCCTTCTCTGCATCTGTTGAGTTAATCATGTGGTTTTTGTCTTTAGTTCTGTTTATGTGGTGGATTACGTTTAGAGACTTGCATATGTTGAACCAGCCTTGCATCCCCAGTATGAAGCCAACTGGATTGTGATGGATAAGTTTTTGATGTGCTGTTGCAATTGGTTTGCCAATATTTTATTGAAGATTTTTGCATCTATGTTCATCATGGATATTGGCCTGAAGTTTCCTTTCTTTTTTTTTTTTTTTTTTTTGTTGAGTCTCTGCTGGATTTTGGTATTAGGATGATATTGGTCTCACAAAATGATTTGGGACGATTCCCTCTGTTTGGATTGTTTGGAATAGTTTCAGAAGGAGTGGTACCAGCTCCTCTTTGTTATGTCTGGTAGAATTCAGCAGTGAACCCATCTGAACTTGGGCTTTTTTGGTTGGTAGGCTATTAATTGCTGCCTCAACTTCAGCCCTGCTGATTGGTCTATTCAGGGATTCAACTTGTTCCTGGTTTAGACTTGGGAGAGTGCAAGTGTCCAGGAATTTATCCATTTCTTCCAGGTTAACTGGTTTATGTGCATAGAGTTGTTTGTAGTAATCTCTGATGGTAGTTTGTATTTCTGTGGACTCTGTGGTAATATCCCCTTTGTCATTTTTTATTGCATCTATTTGGTTCTTCTCTGTTTTCTTTTTTATTAATCTGGCTAGTGGTCTATTTTGTTGATCTTTTCAAAAAATCAGCTCCTGGATTTATTGATTTTTTGAAGTGTTTTTTTGTGTCTATTTCCTTCAGTTCTGCTCCGATCTTGTTATTTCTTGTCTTCTGCTAGGTTTTGAGTTTTGTCAATCTTGCTCCTCTAGCTCTTTCAATTTTGATGATAGGGTGTCAATTTTAGGTCTTTATTTGCTTCTCATGTGGGCATTTACTGCTATAAATTTTCCTCTAGACACTGCTTTAAATGTGTCTCAGAGATTCTGGTACGTTGTGTCTTTATTCTCATTGGATTTGAAGAACATCTTTATTCTGCATTCATTTCATTGTTTATCCAGTCAACATTCAAGAGCCAGTTGTTCAGTTTCCATTAAGTTGTGTGGTTCTGAGTTAGTTTCTTAATCCTGAGTCCTAATTTGATTGTACTTTGGTCTGAGAGACTGTTTGTTATGATTTCC
>CAUYLG010005969.1:0-76631 GCA_963573385.1 Cacajao melanocephalus | reverse complement strand
TTATGAGTGAGAACATGTGGTGTTTGGTTTTCTGTTCTTGTGTTAGTTTGCTGAGAATGATGGTTTCCAGCTTCATCCATGTCCCTGCAAAGGACATGAACTCATCACATTTTTATGGCTGCATAGCATTTCATGGTATATATGTGCTACATTTTTTAAATCCAATCTATCATTGATGGGCATTTGGGTTGGTTCCAAGTCTTTGCTATTGTGAACAGTGCTAAAATAAACATATGTGTTCATGTGTCTTTGTAATAGAATCATTTATAATTCTTTGAATATATACAATGATAATTTCTACTAGATTCGTTTTTACAGTTTCAATCTCTTTATTGATATTCTTTATTGATATTGATGGTCCTCATTTGACATAATTTCCTTAATTCTTTGTTCATGGTTTCCTTTAGTTCTTTCAACTAATTGAGATGGTCTTTGATTTATAGTTTTTATTTAGTAACTGTTTTGCAGGGATTTTTCAAATAATTTTTTGTTTTCCTATGAATGGAATACACTTTCTTACTTTTGTGAAAGCAAAACATTTTCATTTTTCTTTTTTGAAAACTGGACTGGACATTTTTTACCTTATAATGTGGTAACTCTAGAAATCACATTTCTCTCGCTCCTCAGGATTTGTCTTGCTGCTTGTTGTGGATTATTTGTTTGATTTAGTGATTTTTCTTTCTTTTTTTTTTTTTTTGTAAAGACTGTATTCTTTGTTGTGTTTTACCACTGAAGTCTCTGTTCCACTATTTTAGTGATCTGTGAGTGATCTGACAGAGATCTCCTCAAATGACTGAAGCCGCAAACAAACAAATACACAAACAACACACAACAAACAACAAACACATAAGACCTCTCCTGGTCTTTGCAGGTTGGCTCTGTGTTTGAGTACTCTGCTTAGAACTCTGTTTTGCCTTCATCTCCTGTCTACACAGAGCCTGAGCATCAGGCAGAGGTGGAAGCTTAGGGTCTTCTCAAGGTGCCATGAGCCATGCTCACCTTTGTACATGTGGCTGTCTTGGTTCTCATTCTATTGTGTATCTCCTTTCCCAGGATGTTTTCTCTCTTGCTATTTGATGTGTCTATTGCTTTCTCTGATGCCTATCCATTTCCTCATGTGGCTGTGGCTAGTACAATTTGTGTTTAAATACTTTAGACAAATTTCACCCAGGAAACCTGTTCAGCCCTGGGAAAGCTTTAAGGCAATTGAAACAAAGGCAAACCCTTGAGCTAATCCTTTAGGGAGCCATCAGACAGGTGACATATAACCACAATTCCTTGGGAGTAAAGTCCATATTGGATCCTCTGGTGCCAGACAACTACACCTGGCCTGTGGGCCACCACCTTCACAGCTGACACTGAGCCCAGGGGGTGAGGATGGTGAGCAGGTAACTAAAATCAAAGGCCTCTCTTGCTGAAATCCAGCAGCCCCTTGCCTCATTAATAAAGAAGTTCCTTTAGGTTGTTTTTTAAATTAGATTTCAGAGTTCTAAAAAAGTCAATTCTGACTGTTTTTGCCAGTTCAATCACTGCTGTGGTGGACAGATAGAGTCTTGGACTTACCTAGTCTGCCAATTTTGGTGACAGATGATTTTTGACAAAGTTGCAAAAGGAATTCAATGTAATAAAGATAGCCTTTTCAATAAATGGTACTAGAGCAACTGGACATACATTAAAAAAGAAATCTGACCAAAGACTCATATATTACATAAAAATTAACTCAAAATGGATCAAAGGCTTAAATGTAAAATAAAAGTATAATTTTTTAGACAAAAACAGAAAATTTCAGGACCTAAGGCTAAGTGAAGAGTTTTTAGACACCGAAAGCACAAACCATAAAGGAAAAAAAAAGGATGAGTTGAACTTCATGAAAATGTAAAACTTTTCTCTGTTAAGAACATAGAAAAGTGAAAGACTAGAAGGAAATATTTGCAAGCCACACGTCTGAGAAAGGGCATATCTAACATACATAAAGATCAGTAGAAAACAAAGCAACATTAAAAACAATCAATCCAATAAGAAAATAAGCAAAAGACATGAACAGGAACCTCATTAAAGAGGTTAAACAAGTGGCTAACAAGTTCATAAAAAGATGTTCAACGTATTAGCCATGAGAGGAATGCAAATTAAACCACAATGAGATACCACTGTATTCCTATCAGAATGCGTAAAATAAAAAGCTGACCATACCAACTGCTGGTGAAGATGCAGGGACACTGGATCACGCATGCATTGCTGGTGAGAAAGAATGTAAAATGGTGCAGCCACTCTGGTAAAGAGTGTGATGGTTTCTTAAAAAACAAAACATGCAACTAACTACTGTGTGACCAAGCGATGGCATTCACGAGGATTTATCCCGGAGAGATGAAAATGTATGTTCATGCCAAAATCTGTGCGTGAATGTTCATAGCAGCTTTATTTGTAATAGACAAAAACTGGGAAAAATCCTGATGTCCTTCATGGGTGCATGGTTAAACTAAGTGGTACATGCAGATCATGGAATAGTACTCAGCAAAAAGAAGGAATGAATTATTGATGCATGCAACAAGTTGGGTGTATCTCAAGGAGCTACGCTGAGTGGAAGAAGCCAACCTCAAAACTTTACATATGCTGTGGTTTGATTTATATAACATTTTTGACATGACAAATTGTAGACATGGAAAACAAGTTAGTTCTTGCCAGGGACTAGGGTATGGGAAGGAGGGAGTCTGTGACAATGGAACTGTTCTGCATTGTGGCTGTGGATACACAGAGCTACATGTGACACACACACACACACACACACACACACACACACACACAAACACGAGTGAATGGAAAAACAATGCATCCTCTGGCCTGTGTCTTTTGCATGGGGAAGATTTTGGTCACAGTCGTATGTCATCAATTGTCCCCTGAAGCTGCCACATGTATTTCTCCCCCCTGCCCTTCCCTCAGGCAGAAGTGGAAATAGAGAAATAGAGCAGCTTCCAGGGGAACCTGAGAGAGCAGAAGGGGTGGAGGTGGAGGCTGTGTGGTTCTGGCATCCACACTGCTTCAGCAGCTCCTCTGCGTCTGAGCCACAGGAGGTGGTTGTGCAATACCCAGGGAGACCTGGGGATCCCAGGATATTAGAGTTAGAGGTCTGCCTCCTTTGGCGTCCACCAGGGTAAACTGAGGGCATGGGTGAGGACCCCAGCCTTGACTCCAGTGTGGTGGTGAGGCAGAGAGCTGCCCCACAGAGGGGGTGCCCAGACATGCCGCAAGACACAGGGCTGCTGGTGGGAGTGGAGGGCGTCCTGTGTCAATCTGGTGTGTCCCACACACCCCGGTGAGGCCACCTAGGGGCACTTGAGCAGGCCCATGGAACTGCCAAGGCCTTAGTCACAGAGTGTTCTGGGGGGCAGGTTGCCTGGATGGTGCAGCAGCATGTGCCTGACTGAGGCCTTTCCAGGCCGGGGCCGACCAACTGCCAAGCCGGTGAGACCAAGAGGGTCCCTGAGGGCCACATGGGCCCAAGCCTGTCTCCAGCCTCAAGACCGTGGAGCTCCCCAGAGGCTGAGATGCCACACCGGAGAGAAACAGGAAATGGTGAGGATTTTCCTCAAAGAGACTGAGTTAGTGCCCTGGAATAGGAGGAGAGGCCTCAGAGTCACACATCCTCCCCTCTCAGCCCCCAAACTCAGCAGGATGGAGCCACAAGGAGCAGGCTACATTTTTTTGGGGGAATTGCATCTGAGTCACAGAACATGCCATTTTTCTTCTCAATATATTTATATAAAGGTAGAAGATTCAAGTACTGGGGATGACCCAAAATAAAAAGGGAAAGCCCCCTTTCCCCAAGTCCTCTCACCAAAGATACTTAACGTCAACATTTTCTGCAATTCTTCCCCAAATATTTAGGTTTTTAAAAATACGTAAACCAAAAAGATCTATAGCACTCAGTGCCTCTCTTGCCTCTTTTTCTACTTAAATTGTCCTGAGAGTCTTTCCCCGATGACCCCACCCCTTTCACTTCTAATGACGGTAGCATTTCACCATCGTCACTTTCCACATTGACCCCCGCAAGCCCTTTTACTCCTGGGGAAGTAGAATTTCGCTGTCTTCGGGGAGTTGATTTATTTTCCCTGTCCTCTATGTATGAACACTTTGGTTGTTTCCGTTTTTTGCTATTTCAAAAAAAGTTTCAATGCACATCTTTTTGTGTGTGTGTATATTTTGGGGGAACATTTCCGAGTACCTACACAGGACAACGACTAGCAGCGTATGTTTGGATCATGGGGCATGGAAATTTATTTATTTTTAATAAAAAGTAAAACACGCTCAAGTTAAAAATAATCAATCTGATGTTTGACGAGTGAAAAGTATAGCTCCTTTCTATTCAAGTCCCCATCCCCTACTTTCAGGGGGGTCATCATTTTCTCTTTCTGCATCTTACCTGTAATTCCCTTATGCCAAGGGTTAAAGCTTGGTCCCTGGCTGAACACACTGTATTTGATGAATAATTCTCATTGATTAGATATGGAGACTTTATGAATGGGAAGGGTGAGAGCTCTACAAGGAGCGCATTCATCCCAAATCCGGACTCGGCATTAGTGCCCAGGGACATGTGGGGAAGGCGAGATGAAATATCCAGTCTTAGCTTTTAGCTCCTCTGAACCGCCTGCCTCCCAGCTGTCGTTGTAGTCCCAGTGAGTCCTTGGAGACCTGCGACCCAAATGAGATATAGATTGAGTCCTTCCTCCTGCATTTCACAGCCTGGAGTGCTGAGAGCCCCCTGATCTTATAGCTCCGGTTAAAGAATTCTGACCATCCAGACACCTGTACAGGAGTCTTGGGAACACACTAAGGCCATGTTAGTGGGATGGCCGTGGTAGGAGGTCCAAGTGCAGTGCTGGGACTGGCTCCAAGCAGGAATGTTTATGTAAGGAGGAAGGAATTTCAGACACTGGACACAGAGGAGCCACCTGGAGGAACTACCAAAAGCATATCAGCCTGATATCATTTAACCTGGGGAGAAGGGCCCAGCCTTATTTGCAGTTCCTCCCTCCCCAGGTGTGGGAGAGGCTGTTTGGTGTGGCAGCAGAAAGGCCTGGGGGAGGAGATGGGGACCCAGAGCTTGCTTCGCTTAGGCATACACACGTGGTGGCTTAACATACACCACCTTGCTGTTTAGTTTCTGATTGTAGCTGCAAGAACCCAAAGGTGGAATCACTTTCCCCATTCACAAGTGAGAAAAACCAGGCCCTTAAAGAGAAGGAATCAGGCCAGACTCCACTCATAGTGATCACTTGAGAGACCCGGAGAGGATGACGGGGCATGTACCCCAAAACATAAAATATGATAAAAATTAAAAAATCAAAAAAAAGGCAGAGAACACACATCTAATGCAAAAACGTTTCCAGAAAAATGGTTCTACAGAAAGGTTTTGGTCCTGAAAGGGCTGCATTTCTGTTATCTCAAAAACGGCCTGCTGTGAAAAGTTGTATTTTCTTAGCATTCAGGACAGTGAATTGCACGCGCTGAGCCTCGGGCGCCCTCCCACTGTCCCCAAAAGGTCTGGTGCTCCCTGAACAATCAAACTCAGGGCTCCCTTGCAATGACTTTGGAGGGAGGGGCTTATTCTAATTTGGGGGATCCATGAAGGAGGCTCCGGGGGGTGACTAGAGCCTGAGGAGGGTGGGGATTTGTTCTGACGGTGACCAGGTGACAAGGGATTTGTGAGCAGGCCTGAGGCTGTGGCCATATTCTCCCCTCCAGACACGGGATTCCCAGGTATGGGAGGGGTTCCGTCCTGCCTAGGTGAGCCTTCCTTCAGTCCTCATTGCAGACGGCAGCTTGGGCACCAAGCTGAAACAATCTCTTATTTGAAAATAAGTCCATGGTGATTTTATAAAAAACAAAACATGAACAAAACACTCCGGGCGGGGTTGCTTGCCCTGGTGAGCAGTGAAAGCAGGTCGAGGGGACGCTTTCTGGCTGGTTTCCCTCTTCCTCTGGCCTCATGGCTCTGGGCTAGTGGGTCTTTGCAAAGTGCGCAGGGAGCCTGGCCTACCATTGCCGGGACAGCAGGGACCTGTGTGCAGGGACCTGGGGGCGATTCCTGAGCAGACAGCAGGGAGGTTGCAGGGATGGCGGTGGCAGCTGGCCCTGCTACCTGGTGACCATGTGTGTGCAGCCTGCTTCCTCCCTCCGAGAGGCCTGTCTCGTCATGAAAAACAACTGATATGCATTCTACAGGCTTTGGGAAATAGCCTTTGTTCCTCCTGGCCCTGGAAAAGTGGCCTTAATCCAAAGTGATTACTTTACCGCTCACTCAGATTTATTCTTCAGCGATAGCCTCTCCTCTGCTGCCTGAATCTTGAGCTCCAATTGCCCGCGGCCTGTCACAGAAGGGCCATATGTCTTTCCGTTCCTGTGTAGAGAATGACATTGGAGTCTCTTTGTCCTCTCTGAAGCTTTTGTGTGTGCGTGTGTGGCATTGACCTCCGTGGCTCATTCCGCCCGCAGTGAAAAGGAGCCATAAAAAGCACAGGGGTTTGAAAACAGCCCAGGCAGAAGGAAGGAGCTCCCGCCTGGATGCTCGCGGGGTCCCTGCGTCTGTCTCCTTTGCGGTTTGCAGCAGGTGGGCCCTGGCGCGGGCAGCTGGAGGCATGCCTGGGTCTTGCCTGGGCAAGGACTTGCAGGTCAGCCTGCTTCCTTCCTGTCCCTGCCCTCTATTGTCTTTCTGGGCAGGCTCAGAAGCACATCTAAAAGGGCTTGTGTTCTTTGTTGCGGGGTCATTGAAGCTGTAGGAAGGAGGATTCCTTCTTTCCTTGAGGGTCTTTGTTCCTGGCGTAGCGGACTGGCCAACTGTCTAGATACCAGGATTTGGGGAAACCCCCCTTCTCCATTCTGGTGTTGCTTTTTTGCCTGCGAGGGACCATGCTGTCTGCCTTTAACCTGATGCTTTATGCCTTGCGGACCCCTCCAGGGGCGTGGGAGCACACTGCCTCCCTCTCCTCTGCTGTCCTTCCACCATTTGGCATTTGTGTCAGGCAGGAGACAGGACATGCAAGGACTTCATTTCACAGATGCCAAGGCCTGATTGAAAGGTGTGTGTAGCCACACCCGCTTCTCAGCCTGTTCCGAGTAACGCACGGAATTTCTTTGGTCCTTGTGTCTTGTCTCTGCTCAATGTGTTTCGCATCATATGGAAAAATAAAATTTCAAATTAACTGCAGTTTAGCTGTGACTCAGTTTTTAATTGCTTAGAATTAGCACTTGATTTGCATAGAACTTGATTTGCCAATTATCTGTGACTTTGTAATAATCTGTGCTAAAATGGGGAACCCTCCTGATTATGCTCTGTAATGGGAAGAGGCAGGACTGTGGAGGATCCCATGACGGGAAAATCCAAAACCCACCACGGTTTAATGTTGCCAGGCACGTCTTTCTGTTTCAGTAGGCGCATGCTGATCATTCTTGAAATTCACTCCCAGGAAGAAACGGCAAAACCATGAACAGGGGATCAGAGCTGGGGAGGCTGCCTGGCCTCCACTGGGCCCCACCCACCCACGCACCCTGGGCACCCCATTTTCTCTGTCTGAGGGCAGTGAAGAGCTTTGCCTTGACCTGAGCCCACATGTTTAGCTTTGCACCTTCTCCGGAGTTAAAGAGGAGAGGAGCTATTTTAATCTTGAAGATTCCGGGTTAGAACATCAGTTTTCTAGTCCGAGTTCTGGCTCACTGTCCTCATTTATAAAATGAGAGAGGGGATAGACTGTTCCCCAAATCTGAGACCCAGGGTGGACATGATTGGAGCCAAGTCTCACAGCTAGGGAGGGGTGGCTCTGGCACTTGAGTTCAGTTTGGCTCCAAATCTGTAGTGAGTGGAGGTCTCCCTTAGATAAGTGGCTTAAGATCCTTTTGTGGTAAGTGTGACGATTGGGTTTTCATGCTCATGTGTGAAATGTGCCTCTCTCAAACCGTGTTGTGGCAGCTCATTACCTGTCTGATGTAAAACAGAAGAAGAAAAGAGTAACAATAAGAACAACCACAAAAAGCCCCTCGTCATCTCTCCGGGGCATGCGGTGGGGCTGTTCCCCAGGGGTGGGCCTCGGAGCCCTCTGGCTGATTCTTCTGGAGCACAGAGCCCCAGGGTGCTAGTGTTCTGTGTGCAGGTCCTGGATGGTTCCAGTGCCCACGGCCTGGTGTGGTCAGCAGCAGGTTTCATTCAGGCCGCTCCTTCTTGACCACACTGTGAGACCTGCGGGCAGAGGCTGCTGAGTCACCTTTAAGGTCCTGGGTGAGCTCTCACATGTCTTCCATGCCACCCCACCTCTGCTCCTGCTCTGAGTCCTAACAGCATCCTCCAAAGCCACAGTTCCTGAATGGGATGTGTGCTGGCTTAGGAGACGGCCCTGTCCAGAAGCCCTGAGTGCCCCCCACGCCCTCCAGAGCAGAGACGGCTCGCAATTCTTCATTTGGGTTATGTGAAGTGCTGGGTCCTCACTGTGACAGGCACCGAAAACAGGAAAGTACTGGGTAGAAGACGAAGGCTCCCAGCAAAGGCCCCACCCTCAAGCCTGAAGACCCCAGGCCCTTAATAAGGATAGGCGTTTCTGTTTTTGCACCTACAAAGTTGCCTTTTGGCTTGCAACGCCCCCATCCTGTCCCCATATAAACCTGAGACTTTAGTGGGCACACATACAAGTGGCTGAATGTCAGGACCAGCAGACCAGGGAAGGCAGAACAATGAGGCAGAGAAAGAGAGAAACAGAGGGACATCTGGAGGCTGAGGGCAGTTCAGCCAGGGGCAACTAGAGAAAAGCCCAGCACTGGGGGGCCTGATTCCAGGGGAAGACCACCTTCCCACTCCACCCCCTCCTTCCAGCTCCCCATCCGTCTCACTGAGGGCCACCTCCTCCACTCAATAAAACCTTGCACTCATCCTTTGAGCCCACGTGTGATCTGATTCTTTTGGTGCACTGGGCAAGAACTCTGAATACAGAATGCTGTCACACTAGCCCCCCGGCCCCTGCAATAAGGCAGAGGGTCCATTGAGCTCATTAGCACACAAGACATCTGCGGACAGCAAATCTCAAAGAGTTTGGTAACACACTTGGACTTTGGGAGTCACAGACACCCACCCCTAGATGCTGTTGTGGGGCCGGAGCCCGAAAGCGCTTGCCCTGGCCTCTGCACCTGCCTGTCCGCATGCTCCCTGAGGGGTTTGAGCTGTGGGGAGACCAAGCCGGTAACACCCCTGTTGCACATCTGCGAGGGGAATCAGGGAACTCTCTGGTTTCAGCTGCTCGGGGATTGCCTCACCTTTGCAACCCGGCTCCTGTTATTCGACCACAGAGCACCTGCCCTCAACCTGGGATGTTTCTCACTTCCAAGCTCCTGTGTCCTGGGGGTCCCCTCTCATTGCTCATGTCATAAGGCCTACTTGGCCTTCAAGGCCTAGATACAGTGCCACCTCCTTCAAGAAGACACCTGGACGTCACCAGGTAGGACATTAGTAACATGACAGCAATGCAGCCAGACCCAATGCCACCTCCTTCAGGAAGACACTTGGATGTCACCAGGTAGGACATTAGTAACACGACAGCAATGTGGCCAGACCCAATGCCACCTCCTTCAGTAAGACACTTGGATGTCACCAGGTAGGACATTAGTAACATGATAGCAATGCTGCCAGATCCAACGCCACCTCCTTCAGGAAGACACTTGGACGTCACCAGGTAGAGTGGTAGTAACACGGCAGCAATGGGCATGTATTAGCATTTGCTGTGCCCAGAGGATGTGTTAGCTCGCTTCACGGCCGCTGCCGCATTCCACCTCACGGCTCTCTGCATAGTTGATACTCTCGTATTTCTCTCCCTGTGGATGAAGGACCTGAAGCTTGGGGATGTCGTGCTCTCCAGCAGGAGGAGCTGCGTTCCTGGCCCGCCCCATCCGTGTGCTGGGCTGTGGGATGCACCTTCCAGCGCTGACAAATCCCATAGCATTTTGTCTGCTCCTCCTCATGTCCTTTTGAATTTCTGAATTTCTTGGCCTTTCGTAATTTCTTGTCATACTCAACTTCTGACATGTATTATTTACACTCACTGCCTCATTGCTTTTGAATTTGTGGCCATAAACTCTTTGAAGTGGGGGAGTTATTTTTCCCAGAACGCTAGCACGGTGTCTTGTGCAGAACAGGTTATACTAATTTTTGTTAAGCAAAGGGTTGACATGGTTTAAGTACGGATTTGTTTTACTGGCTGGGGGCGTTGAGCAGCCCCTGAGACTGTGCAGGCTGCACTCTGAATATCTGTGTGGCAGCCGCGTGGGCGGTGCCCTCAAGTTTCTCCACCTGCTGTGGGTCGCCGCTGCCTGGGAACTGTGGAGGTTGACAGGTGCAGCAGGAGTGGCTGACACCAGGCCACTGCTTTCTGGATGGCTAGCCGTGTGTCATGTGAGGAGGGTTTCTTCTCCTTAGGTAGCAGGCATTCCTCTGCACTTGGGATGAAAGATTGCCTTGTCCTCTGTCTGTGCTGTGGGTAAGATCCACACTGTTTAACCAGAAGAAATTAACGGGATGGAGTTCTTTGTTTTGCTGAGGTTTTGCTTTTCTGCCTGTGCAGAATCAATGATGTCTGTGTGGTCCAGAAAGGAATTAATCCTGTGTGGTCTAAACGGCTGTGGCTTGACAATGTCCAAACCTGAAGTGTTCTGCCCACCTTTGGGGACCCCTCTAACAGGAGTGTTGAGGGCCAGGCAGAGGGGCCTTTCCCAGGTGACTCGACACACGTTCCAGACTGCTTCTATAGAATCATTGGGTTATTTGCATTGATTAGATTCTGTCTTTTCTTGCAGGGAATGCTTATAGTAATCTAGTTCCCTCTCTGAGTTAAACAATAATTAAAAACACATATTGAAACGAATTCCCTCCAGTGGTGTCTCTCTGGCCCCCAGGGTTGGGGATCGATTTTGCAGTGATCTTGCTTTGCTGTGGATGGCAGAATGTTTGGGAGTTCATCAAAAGGTCTTCAGTCAACACCCTTCCTTTCAGCTGGCACCCCATGCTGCAGTGCCTAACCCAGCAAGGAAAACAGGCAGGCCTGGGGCTTCCTCCAGCCTGGACCCTTCCCTGAAGGACTGAAATTGTATTACACTTGAACTGTGGTCACCACCTTCCATCAGCTTTTATGTTTTGGTGTTTCAAAACCTTCAGTTTCAAGAAGGTCATACAATTTCTTAATAGAGAAAGACCTCAGGACATATTTAAGTGGAATCTTCGGGTTACCAATGATATTTTAAAAGTCGTAACTTCAGAGAAAGAATAAAAACCCTGAGGATTTCATACCCTCTTTTCTTGTCTCTCTCTCCCTCTTTCTTCCTTTCCATCTGTGCCCCTCTCTCACCCGCCTTCCTCTCTGACCTGAAGCTCACATCTGCTCAGTGTGGCCCCTGGGTCTGGCATTGTTCTGAGTGTTCTATTGCGTATCAGCTAATTACTTCTCTCAGCTCTGGGAGGTGGGTTCTGATGCCCCCATTTTGCAGATGAACAAGAGGAGGCATAGAGGGTCTGGGGCTTTCTCAAGGTTACACGGCCGGTAAGTGTCGGCATCCAGACCCAGGCAGGCGGCTCCACAGCCCACGCCGTGTTCTGTGGTCTCCCTCTTTTTGTGCCTGTAATTCATCATCCGTGCGCTGCAGTCTCTGAGTCCCTTTCTGCCTTGTCTTCATCATCCAGTCATTCATTTTGAATAAATATTTCTTCTGTGCCTTCTTGATGCCAAACCACAACCTGGGAGATACAGCAACAAATAAGATGCTGCGGGCACCCTCCAAAGGGCCACCAGCCGCCCGGGGAGGAGACGAACTAGAACCAGCCTGCATGTGACAGGTGCTGGGGCAGCTGGTGGGTGCCGGGGCAGCTGGTGGCTGCTAGGCTTATGCTTTGAAGATCCCCCCAAGCAGAGTGGATCAGGGTTTGGAAAGGGAGGAGGTGGCCACTCTGGTTAAGACTGCCTCGTAGTTCTGGCAGTATGATGTCATGGTTCCATGTACAGATTCTGGAGCCACATTCCCTGGGTTCTACCCCCTCCAGGACTGGCTGGAGTAGAAAAATGGCAGATTTTTCCAAAGTATGGCTGAGAAAGATCAAATCTGTGAGACATAGAACAAAGCAGTGCTTCATTATCATTTGGAGGACAGGTGGTTAGGTCAGACATCGAGGTGGGTGCTTCACTGTGCTCCAGGGACCAGAGAGCTGGAGCCAAACAGTCTTGAGCTTATTCAACACTAAAGACATGTGTTGTGTTCGGAAGGGGAAGTCTGGAGGTGGGGTGAGCTTTGGGCTCCCAGAGAACCCCGATTCTTTCTCTCTGTTCCCTGTGATGCCACCAGCATGGTCCAGTCCTCAGTGCCTCCTGCCCCGCCCAGGATGGCAGGACGCAGCCCACAGCAACAGCGCCTCTTATCTGTCTCCAGCAATGACAGCCTGCTGCCCCTGCTAGTGCCCGACCACCTGCCGTGCTACTGGCCCCCTCCTGGACTAACAGCAGGCAACGGGAGGGGGGCCACTTCCATCAGCTTTGACCACTGAGAGCTGGGAGCAGAGTCAATGTCTGCTGAACCCATGGCATGGGGCAGGCGGACATACAGATGTGGTTAGAAGGAGAAAAATCGCTTCGAAAAAGGTGGCTGTGGTTACCCCTTCCTTGAATGGGGACGTGGAATTCCTCTAATTTACTGAAGACCCAGGACGCCCTTTCCCCCAACGGCATTGCTAAAGCAGAGTTCTCCAGGAATGGGTGCTTCGGTCTCCATCTGGATTTCTATTCCCAAAGCTATGGCGACTGAATCCATGAAGAGGTCACCGGAATAGATGGACTCCGACGGGGATGACGTGGGCCCAGGAGCCGCGGGACTCAAGGCCTTCCTGTGTGGAGGCCGTGGTTACCATTTGCCAGGCGTGTGTTCTGGGCATGCACAGCCTGTGGCAGCTGGGAAGCCGCAGGAGCGTGGAAGTGGAATGGACCTGGGTCCTGTGACGTGGCTTAGGCTGTGCTGCTTGCACTCGTGTTTTTCTAACATTCGGAGGAGGAATAAGTAAAGGCAGTTTTCCTGGAGAGCAGGAGAGGACATCGTCTTTCATCCATTGGCCAAGGTCACGTCGTGATTGTGCTAGGAATCCTGGGGTCCACCTTTGTGAGTTAGAGGACGCCGGCAAACACCCGGAATCACAATTAGTCATGGGATCTATTATTACTGCCAGGTAGTTCATGGCTCCCCTCACCTTTTTCTAAGCATTTGTGGCTCTTTCTGTCAACTTGGAGCAATGAGGACCCGTTTGGTTGGAAGAATCTTAGATGATTTTGTAGCTTATGTGGCAGATGCAGTTTAGTGGGTCTCAAAATCTAGGGTGCTTCAGAATCTGTGGGAAATCTTGTTGAAATTGGGATTTCTGGGTTCCACGCCTAAAGATTCGGATTTAATAGGTTGAGAGTCATGCTTGAGAATTGACATTTAAAAAAAAATTCCTCTCTCTCTCTGTTTTTTTTTTTTTTTACATTTGTGGGGTAAAATGTTGTGTTTTGAGCTATGTAAACCATATGGAATGATTGAATCAAGCTATCTGACTTATTCATCACCTCACTTATTTTTTTGTGGTGAGACGTTTGAAATTTACTTGCGAGTTATTTTGAAGTATACAATGCATTATTATTGATCATAGTTACCAGCTTCTGGTAACCATCATTCTACTCTCTATGAGTTTGACTTTTTGAAGATTCCACCGAAGTGGGAATTTGCACTGTGAGGGATCCCCAAGTGATGCCCATGTCTGGCCAGGGCTCACACTTTCAGAACTAGCAACTCTGTTCATTTCAAGAGAATTGGTTTAAGTTCCAGACCAAACAGAAACATTTTCAAAAAGATATAAACAAAAATCGTAAAATAGCGCATCGATTCCCCTGCCATTTCTGCTTCTTTATATTGTCTTGAAAACTCAGAGGCCGCAGGCTCAGGAGAAGAGGTTTTCTTTTCTCTTTCTTGCATTTTGTTTTGAATTTTTCTTGACCGAGGGCTTTGTCTTGCCCTTTGATACTCAAAATTTACAAAATAGCTGCTAAATTAACCACTGAGATTTGGAGATCCATGGTTACCTGAGCATTGCACATCACTGGTGTTTCTGCTCAAAGCTTTACAGGAAACAGTGAAGGAATCACAAGGGAGGGATATGGGCATGAGGGAGCCACAGGGACGTTCCATGGCAGGGGGGCCGCCCCTCTGAATCCCCTGAGTGCCCAAGAACGGGGAAGGGGAGCAAAGCAGCTTTCTCCCTTGAGATGCCACTTCTCATCCTGTTTTCTATTTTATTTTTAATTATGGTAAGATACACATAACATCAAATGTACCATCATAATCATTTTAAATGTGCAGTTCAGTGTTATTAAGCATAGTCACATCATTGTGTCACCATCATCATCATCCATCTCCAGAACTCTTTCTTTTTCTCTTTCGAAATGAAATTAAACTGTAGCTCTCCACCCTCTGCTTCCTCCAGCCTCCTGGAAACCACCATTCTACTCCGTGTCTATGGATTTGACTACCCTAGGGACCTCAGACAGGCGGAACCATATAGCATTTGTCTTTTTGTGACCGGATTATTTCACTTAACATCATGTCCTCCAGGATTATCCATATTGCAGCATGTGCCCAAATTTCACTATTTTTAAAGGCTGACTAATATTTCAGTGTATGTATACAGCACATTTTGTCTGTTCATCTGTTAGACATTTGAGTTGCTTCCACCTTTGTGAATATGCTTTTATGAACGTGGGTGCACAAATATCTCTGTGAGCCCCTGCTTTCAATTCTTCTGAGCATATTTCTCACAGTGGATTTACTGGATCATATGGTAATTCTACTTTTATTTCGTTAAGGTACTGCCACGCTGTTTCCATGGCAGCTACACCATTGTACATTCATTTCAGGCAACAGAGCACAGGGTTCCCATTTCTCCACATTCCCTCCAACACCCCTGCCCTGCCCTACCCTGCCCTTCCTTCTTTCTTTCTTCTTTCTTTTTATTTATTTTTATTTTTTGGTAATCCTGGTGGGTATGAGGTGGTATCTCATTGTTTTGATTTGAATTTTTCTAATGATTAGGGAGGTTGAGCATCTTTGCATGTGCTTATGGGATATCTGTATATCTTCTTTGGAGAAATGTCTCTTCAAGTCCTTTGCCCGTTAAAAAAACAGATTGTTGTTATTGAGTTGCAGGAGTTCTTTACATATTCTGGACCATCCCTATTTTGATTAATAACATTCCAGACTGGTGCCTGGAGAAGCTGCTTTCTGGTCTTAGCTCTATCCTTAAGTAGCTGTGTTATGTTAATACAGTGGCTCTCAACTTGGGGGTGCGATTTTGCTATCACCTGTGGTCAGAGGTCAGGGATGCTGTTAAACCTCCCACAATGTACAGGGAAGTCCCCTCACAACAAGGAGTGGCCTGCCCAGGAAGCCAAACGTGCCAAGGCTGAGCAACCTGCGTGGAACAAGCCACGCCCCTCCTGGGGATGAGCGTCCTCACCTGCGTGCTGCGAGGTTGGACTACGTGGTTGCGTAGGCACTATTCTGTTTTAAACTCTCATGTGCTCACTCCCTTTCTATCAATTAAAAAAATCTTTACTGTCCTCCTGTGTGAAAATGCAGTGGGTATTTTCACAGTCTCAGTTTTTGCTCAGTGCACATCACTCCCCAGTAGTTGAGCTTCTGGTCCACTTTGGCGAAGCCAGCTGGGAACAAGACGGGGCAGCACTCTGACCACTCCTCCCCTGCGCAGCTGAAGGGCTGCACGTGCTGTGCTGGGAAGGCTGGGAGCTTGCGGGTGCAGTCCTGGATTCAAACCCTTGCTAGTCGAGCGACTTGAGGACAAGTGTGCTGTTTACTCACCATGCATTCAGCTCACATCCATTCAGATTTGTGGGAACGGGCATGTCTGTAAGTCTAGGACTGCTCCCTTGAGGGTCTCTAACAATCTCAACCCCATCTGAGCCTCGGTGCCCTCAGCTCTGAGATGGAGACAGTAATAGCTGGCTCAGAGGCTGGCGAAGGGTGAAGGAGGAAGCCTGAGGAGCAGAACCCCAGCAGCGCTGCCTGGCACACAGTAGGTACTCATGAGTGCTCACTGATGACTGAGTGGAAAGCTTCCTCCGAGAGTCCTGGGCATAAAAAATTCAGTTATTCAGCAGATTCTGGGAATCTGAGTAACAATGATCATGATCTGCAGAAATTTTATCATCTTCATTCTGATCTACACCTATGTATGGAAAATGGCCCCTAAAAGTTGCAAATTCTTTCTCACAGCTTTCAGCCTAGAAATCCTAAACTATGGCTGCGTTATCACCGCAGACACTGGATGGGGTCATTTTCTCTCTGTTCAGCAGGGCAGTGATTGCTCTAAGGGAAAGAAGCGTCCCTTAGCACGGGAGTAAGTTCGGCCTAAATCGAATCATATCCTGGCGCCAGCCCTCTGCATTTGGTTATCAGTGGCCCCATCAGGGGCTGTCAACATTCACAGAGATGTGTGGCCAGGGAAAACTGCCTTTTCATTTAGAGCAAATTCCTTGAAGACTTTTCTTAAATTATTTCTTTCCCAAGAGTGGCTGGAAAGTGGTTATTCATTTAAATATTTACCATGGGGAAAATTTCTCACTGACTGCAGGCTCTCTTTGACGGAGGGACCTGAGACCTGAGGCTATGGGAGTGCGTCTGCCGTCTCCTTTACAATTTGGAATTGCCTTTCGAAGCTCTCCCACGACACAGAGCCGATGAAGTATTGGTCCTACACACGTTGGGAGAACAAAGCCAGGTGTTTTGTAAGGAAGCCACGGCTGACGTGTAGTTAGTGAGGATTGAATGGTGTTTCATGTGGGCGCTGAGCTATGGGCTCTCCTGTATTCTCATTGCATCCAACAACCCTATGAGGTCGGAGGCATTTGACAGAGGTGGAAACCGAGGCGTAGAGGGATTCAGTCAATTGTCTGCAGTCCAATATGTCTGGTCAGTGGGGAGCTTGGGTCTTCCTGATTCCAAAATGTATGCTTTCAACCACTCTGTTATATTGCAGCAAATGACCCTACGCTGGGGGAATGTTTGGCTTTTATTATTGATGTTCTTTTTTAGTGTAGGTAGCGCTAAGCTGAGAGAGGTCTTTTTGGAGGAAATGGGAAGAAAATGTCTATTCATTTCAAGGATGAATGCCAGGCTTTCAAGTATTAAAAATTAGGGTTATTGATGAGCCTGTGAGCGCTTTCAAGTCCCACAGCGGTGGTGCTGTGGTTAAATCAGCAGGGCTGTGTCATGCATATTTTCCTTTGCAGCTAGAGGTGAGGACACCATAGAGAGACAGCGGAAAGTCTGAGGACACAGCTTCCCTGGTGAGGATGTCCCTGGCTGGTGTTTACAGGGAAGGCTCCAAGTGAGAATGGATGGTGGTTTTCTGATCAGCCAGCCTGCCATTCCGAAGCTCCAGCTTGGCCAAATGCAGAGAAATCTTGGGAGCTTGGGGAAAATGCTTTGGTCATGCACTATTTCTTTTTCCTACATTCTTTCCACCTTCCTTAAAGATAAAAACTTAATAGAATAGGCTCTTTAAAAATCGGTTTAATTGCAAAAGTAATACATACTTTCATAGAATATATAGAAAACATAGGCAAGAAAACAGAAGAAAATAGAAATAAACCATAATTCAACTGCCTAGCAGTTAACCGTTCCCAGTAGGAACGTTTTTGGGTCGGCATTTCCGGGCTTTTTGTTATGCATTTATGTATGTGCGCCTTTCCCCGACACCAGACACACGGAAAGAAAGCATTTGGAATAAGCAACATAGAAAAAATATGTATTTTGTTCTCACAGTATTTTTTTGCCTTTAACTTTTAAGTTCTGGGTATGTGTGCGGGATGTGCAGGTTTGTTACACAGGTAACCGTGCGCCATGGGGGTTTGCTGCACAGATCAACCCATCACCTAGGTATTAGCCCAGCATTCATTAGCTGTTCTTCTTGATGTCCTCCCTCCTCCAGGCCCCATCAACAGGGGTCTCTTAGTGATTCTTCCTGATGACTTCCCTACCCCGGACCCCACCAACAGGAGTCTCTTAGCGATTCTTCCTGATGCCCTCCCTCCCTGAGGCCCCACCAACACCGGTGTGTGCTGTTCTTCCTCATGTGTCCATGTGTTCTCATCGTTCCGCTCACTCCCACTTATAAGTGAGAATATTCGGTGTTTGGCTTTCTGTTCCTGCTTTAGTTTGCTGAGGATAATGGCCTTCAGCACCATCCATGTCCCTGCAAAGGACATGATCTAGCTCCTTTTCATGGCTGCATAGTATTCCATGGTGTATATGTACCACATTTTCTTTATCCAGTCCACCATTGATGGCATTTGGTTTGATTCCATGTCTTCGTTATTATCTCGCAGTATTTTTAAAAACGGTTTTCTTGGTATTGAATAATCAGCTCTTTTTTTTGACTTTCTGTCAGGCTCATTTCACTGTTGTCCTGTGTAGGCTAGCTGGGTGGCGTGTAGGTTGTCAGACATTCTCGGTTGAACTGAACAGACACACTTGTGCTTTCTCTGATCTGTTCATCACCTCACTGGTATGTATGAGGCACTGTCAAAGGCAAGGTGTGTGCCTCATATGGGGTATTTCAGAGGACTCGAGCCCAAAGACTCACAGCCATGGAGGTGACATGTGAGGAGCACCCCAGGAGTTTGAAGCTAGTGAAGACACCTCGAGACGGGTCACTGGAGTTCATCAGCCTCTCTTCGGGAAGGCAGGGCATTTGTCAGGGTCCTCATGGATGGGTAGTCTATTCTGGGGGAGGGGGTGGTGGGTGGAGGTGTGTCTTTCTAGATGACTGGGGACCTGGGGCAGGGAGCCTGGGGCATGGCGGGCGTAATGGCTGGGCCAGGCTGGCTGGGTGGAGGGATGAGAGGAGTTACCCAGTGAGTCAGGCCAAGAGCCAGGCCAGGCCCTAAGCAGGAAACACCTTGCGTTTGGGACTAAAGTGTTGGAAATTTCTGGCTCTCACCGGAAGCAGTGCTGTGACCCTGAGCTACTGAACCAAACTCTCAGTCTCTCGTCATCCCAGTCCACACAACGGGAGTCGTGTATTTGGAAAGACATGTATTCATTGGCCAGGATAATTCAGTTTATAATAAAATTTTACCAACATGATGTGCCTAATAAACAATTCCCTCTGGTTTTCTGCACAGTGGCTTGCACCATTGCACGGCCCCCCAGGATACCTGGCATGGTGAGCGCAGCTGAGACAGAGCTCAGGGCAGGGCAGCGTTTTACCCGAAGCCTCCACCTGTGACCCTGGGAATGAATCTACATCTGCGCACTCCTCATTTTGCTGTCACGCTGCGTCCATTCAGCTTTGTGACATCTGGGGCGCCCCTGACCTAGGAAGCCCAGTTTCTGCTCCCGATTGATGGGGTTGGTGCCTCATCAGGATGTTTTTATAGGGAGATGCCTACGATTTGCTGCAGGTGCCCATGGGTTCTTTGGGAATTTTTAGGAATCTGTAATTAAAAAATGGTATCCCAGGAAGTAGGTTAAATTCAAGCACTCGGCCCAATTGGTGAGTGGTTTAGTGGAGATTAACTTGAATGGGAGGCACACTTTGGCATGAGTTCAAGTCTTGGCTCACTTCGCCCGCTGATTGTGACCCCAGGCGAGCCATGTAACTGAGTCTTAGCCTCTTTGTCTTTAAAATGGGGGCAGTGGCCAGGCGCAGTGGCTCACGCCTGTAATCCCAGCATTTTGGGAGGCTGAGGCAGGCAGATAACTTGAGGTCAGGAGTTCAAGTCCAGCCTGGCCAACATGGTAAAACCCTGTCTTTACCCAAAAATACAAAAATTAGCCAGGCATGGTGGTGTATGCCTGTAGTCCTAGCTACTTGGGAGGCTGAGGTGGGAGAATTGCTTGAACCCAGAAGGTGGAGGTTGCAGTGAGCCGAGATGGCACCACTGCACTCCAGCTTGGGTGACAGAGTGAGATCCTGGCTGAAAAAAAGATGGCCGGGGTCGGCGGGGCAGTGATGCTTCCGCCTGGGGATGATGCAGGACTCCAACACCTCGGTGTGGCAGGTACTGTCCAGGGCCTCACGCCTCCCAGGGGCTCCGCGGAGCATGTTTCCTGCCTGACATCCCTTGCTTGGTTGGCTGATATTCTCTATTGTTCAATTTTTCAGATTTCAATGCCTGCCCGATCTCTCGCTGTCCCCTCCTCAGCTCTCAGCAGCTGCCTGCCAGCCTAGGGATGGTGTCTTGGCTGAGCCAGGGTCTGGCCCCACTTGGCCCTCTCCTTGAGGTCTGTGTGGCCTTCTCAGGGCCCTCGACTTTGGGGACCCAAGGCCCCTCAGCGTGCATGTTAACTCTTGTGGGAGTTCTAATGGGTCCCCTGGATGGGTCAGCTATGAGGGGAGCCATCTAGGACCTAGGGCTGGAGGCTTGGGTTTTGCAGCGTGATCTCCAGCTGCCTTTCTAAAGCACACAGGGACTGTCCTGGGGCTCAGATCACCTCACATTCCCTGTAAGTTGACTTCAACGCCTATATGACGGGGTTGCATCTGTCTTTAATCTTCCCATTTTCGGAGCTTCAGATGCAGTGGGGACCTGACATTGAGGATGCCTCCCCTAAAGTTGCTCTGGGAGAAGGCTCCCCTGAGTGTGCTGCAGGAAGGTGATTTCTGGATTTCACAGGCAGCACATGATCTTCATCTTCCAGAGGGAACAGGTGATGGAAGAACGAGAAGCGATTGCTCCTACATGTCTCTAGTCTGAGTGCACAGAGCTAGAGGCTCTTCTGAGCTGGAAGATTCTGCAGCATGAACGTTCTCCAACCTCATCCACCTGGGAGATGCAGAGTCCGGGCCTCGGGACCTTCAAGGCTGTCCCGGGGGGTGCTTTCCTGCTGGTGGAGACAGAGCCGGGGCAAACCCAGCTTCTTGCTGTGCGATTCAGGGCATTTCTCAACACCACAGAGAGACTTGAAAATATGGCTCTCCAGAGGAAGGGGGAGACCTCACATGACACACCTTAGCCAGGTATGGGACAAGGTCCGCTTGACCCCTCAGCCTGTTCCTCCACCTATTCTCTAAGTCCGTTCACTCTGCACTGAATAGGCCCTCACATATGTTCTCTCTGCACTGAGTAGGCCCTCACAAACGTATTTGATGTATTTTGTCCCCCTTGCCAGTGATGTATGTTTATAAAAGTAATCGGTCATAATGCATAAATGATGTAAAATAATTGTTTTATGTAGTGAAGCACTTTATGGTTTAGAGCATAGCTCTGTAGTTTTTCACTTGATTCTCCCAAAAAGGCTGCCCATATTTTTTGTAAATTTGGGATCTAGACCTAGAAAAGTTCAGCTAACTTCCCCAGGGTCAGACGCCCTACCTTGACCTTGACCTTTGTCAATGGTGAGCTTGGTTCAGCCTTTCTACCTTTTCAGCAGTTTGTTAATAGGAACTATGCAATTCCAGTTTAAGTTGTTTCTGTCATTTACGATGGAGGGTCCCCACGAACATCTGTGATGTGTGCTGGACTTGTGGGCAGGGACGGCCTGGGGCGTCCTGCAGGCCTCGGTCGGGTGGTCGTCCTGATGGAGGCTTCCTCAGCTGTCCTCAGGTGGGTCTGTGGCTCTTGTGCTGGCTGGCAGGTGTCAGCAGGACAGGGCCTGCTCAGTGCATCCATTTCCAGTCCCTTCTCAAGGACAGAGGTTTACTGACCACAACAGGAGAAGTGGAAACATTTCTAAAACAGAGATGTGGACACACCGGTGATTTTTATATGGTCTCGGTACTTTAAGGTAGAATAAAGAAATAGAGACATTTTTCTAAAAGTCTAATTTCTGACCAGACAATTCCCCTTTAAATACTTTATTACTTTTTAAAATTGCCCTCCATGTCCCCAAGAAAAATTATCCCTACAGTGACAAATGGCTTGTTTGTCGTGGGATCCAATTGTGCTTACAGTTAACTAATATAAGGGTTTGGGCTAATATAAAAAATGTTGAAACAAATGTGCCTTTCTGTAAACCAATTATTCTTTCCTTTCCCATGCTACATTACCAGGGGTCACCATCATGGGACCTCGTACATTCCCTTTTCATGAGCCACATTTGATTTCTTTATCCTCCTCTTCTCTGGGATTCCACGCTGCAGGCCCCACTGCCTGTGGGGAGTAGACAGGAGCCCAGGCCAGGCGGGCGGGGAGCACCCCGAGAGCTGAGGCCATTTTGAGTGGAGATTAGCTCTCGGGAGCAGTTCTTCGGGAAAACATAAAAGCCCATTCTCAATTGAATCTCACCCTTCTTTAGATTGATTTAACCCCGAATCTGGTTCGCCCTTCTTCTCCCACAGGGGCCTGGAAGTGGGCCGCACCACCTTCTGAGCCTGGAGTGCCCGCTCTCGCCTTTCCCTCACTAACCCACTCGCCTCCCTGTCCCTCCTTGCTGCATTTTTAATACTTCATTTTCTTTCCTGAAAGAAAAAGAATCCCTTCTCTGACTGGTGTTAAGAAAGCATGCAGATCTGAGGATGCCTTTCCACTGCTCATCCATCTCTTTGGCCCATTTAAATATTTTAGCAAATAAATGTCAAGTCAATAAAGCTACTGGATCAGAGGATGCCTTTTAATTATTTGTAGAAAATAATTCCACTCTCTTGATATTCATTGTTATCTCCCCCGTGAAACACACCCACACACCAAGGAAACATCTGGGAGCACCCCATAGTCTCAAGGTGAGGAAGATAAATAGCAGCTGAACACAGGCCTGGCTGGTTCACGGAGGGAGGGCAGTGATTGATGATGCTGCTTTGAGCGTCCTGCGCTCCATCCTCACCCACGCTCCCTCTGACGATGGCCGAGGAGCTGCTGGGGAGAGCGGCAGCAGCACCTGGCCACAGTCAGATCCTCGCGCCTGGGCTATGGGCTCCCCGAGGCTGCAGAGTCTCTTGTCATGTTTCATGCCTCCACCACCGTGCCTAGTATTTGGCATAGAGTGGAAACCCTAAATTTTGAGAATTTCTAACTTATGACTGGGCAGAAGCTTCTCCCTTCCCTGCTCGGGTCTGCTGTGTAGCTCCTCACTCCGCTGGGTGCCGGGGAGGCTGACGTCCATGGAGAGGATCAGTCTGGCTCCTTGGCCTCCTCGGAGGGTGCCGAGCAGGAGGAGATGGGTGGGCACGTGTGCTCTCAGCTCTTTCTGGCCAGGCTTCCCCATGGAGTGGGAGGGCCATGGCCTTCTCCCCGGTCACAGTCCCTCCCCTGGCCCTGTGAGCAGCGCCGCCGCTGCCGCCGCCGGGTGCCTCATCATCCTGCTCTGTTCCTTGCACTCCGTTGTGGACATATGTCTGACGCAGCCCCTTTACTGCCACTGTGGAAGGCACCCTGCATTTCCTGCTAAGATCCTGCCTGGCACGATGAATAGCATTCCAGGCGGTGGTGTTCTCCTTTGTTTGTTTCTGGGAAAGGCATGTTTTTACTCCTTTAAGAATCTAGATTTAGGACGTTGGGAGGAAATCATGTTCTCTATCTCTATCAGATTTCCAGATAATATTTCCATTTCCCTCCGGGTGAGTGTTTGAACCTCACTCTGTTCTGTGTTGAGAGAATGCTGGGGCACCATAGGGAATGGAAGTCAGGCAGAATTCCTGGCTTGAAAGGGCTTCTCACAGGGCAGAGGAGCCTGCACACACGCTTCCAAGGACCGTTCCATGCCCATGTGGCCCCCGCATGCTGCTGTGGCCTGGGCGGCCTGCTTTCCTCTCTAAAGTGGGACTCTCTGGAAGTTTGAGCAGGGTACTTCTCATCTGGGCCCTCCCAGGAGTGACTGAAGCATCTGGCTCCAGGAGAGTTTTGCTGAATGAATGCTCAGGGTGGGAGAGGTGCCAACACCAAATTTTGCTTCTTCTTTTTTTTTTTTTTGCCTAAGATTTCTCCCCCAAATTATTTTCATTATTATTTTTAGCAAATTTTGCTTCTTTTCACAGCCCAGGTCAGCCCCATGATGAAGCGTTTAGATGCCTCTGCAGCCAGTGTGATCTGCACCGCTAGGACTGCAGGTTTTACGTGCAGAACAGTCTGGCTGATGCAGATATGATAGTATGCAATTTTCCTCTCTGTTTTCTGGTATAAATTTTGTTACTGTATAGAAGCAACAAAGTAAAATACTAATTACTGTCTTTAAAGGTTCCTTAGAAACTAAACCATTAACAATAGAAAGTTGTCAGAAAAGTGAATTTCTTCCAAGTGTGTGTTGTATTTGTCAAGCGCTGTGTTGAGATAGGAGAACCCTGCCTGTTACCTTACATTAAAAGGAGGCAACTGTGTAAAATGCTCATAAAAGTTCTCCTATTGTTTGTGACCATGGGTAATATGATTTATATTTTCCATTTTAGAGGCTTCAAATCTATATATGATTATCACTAACAATAATTCACCGTGTTCAAAATCAGAAAGCCTGTCGTTTTATATCTTCCAAGCCCCATCTCTTTAATTTGAGAATGCTGGCTGAGCCTCTCTGCTGAGTTGATATGTTTAACTTTTAATATCTTTTTTCATTGGATGACATGATAAGTATTTTCAAATCCTTTGCCCGTTAATTAGTGGTATTGCACTCCTGTTGAGAATAGAAAGGTGTGTATATACGTTCTTTATAGAAAACTCATTGCAACATTCTAAAAATTGGAGTTACTATAAACAGAATTTTCAAAAGTAGAGGTGAAGGGTAAGGAAATTAGGGTGGGAAGAATGACATAGTAACATCAGTACCATAACCATTATCACCACCACCACCACCATCATCACCATCACCATCATCACCACCACCACCATCATCACCACCATCATCACCACCACCATCACCATCACCACTACCATTACCATCACCACCACCATCACCACCACCATCACCATCACCATCACCATCATCACCACCACCGTCACCATCATCACCACCATCACCACCACCATCACCATCACCACTACCATTACCATCACCACCATCATCACCACCACCGTCACCATCATCACCACCATCACCATTATCACCATCGCCATTACCACCATCACCACCATCACCATCATCACCACCACCATCACCATCATCACCACCACCACCATCACCACCACCACCATAATCATCACTACCATCATCACCACCACCACCATCATCATCACCACCACCATCACCATCATCACTACCACCACCATCACCAACACTACCACCGTCACCATTATCACCATCAACATTATCATCATCACCACCACCACCATCACCACCATCACCACCATCATTGCCATCACCACCATCATCACCACCACCACCATCACCATCGTCATCATAATCCTTGTCTTTATCATCACCATCACCACCACCACCACCACCACCATCATCATCACCACCACCATCATCATTACCACCATCATCATCACCATCTTTTTCATCAGATCACTAGTAATAATACCAATACTTTCTGACCCCTTACTCTGTGGGATGCACTGTGATAAGCATGTTTCATGTAATCTTTCAGCTTTGCTTTAACCTTTGAGGTAGGTAGAGTCTTACCTCCATTTTACAGATGAGGACTGTGAAGTACAGGAAAGTTTAAGTAAATTGGCTAAAGTCTCTAAGCCAGCAACTGTTGGACCTGAGATTTAAACCCAGCAGCCTGACTCCAGAGTGTGTTTTCTTAACAATTAAGCTAATGAAAGCGTCTGGTATAGCTGTGTACACATTGGTATTTCAGCTGTATAATAACACCTTATCATAGAAAGGCAGGCCAGATGTACATAACCCCTTTGCTACAGCTAGTGAAATGAAGTCCCAGACATGGAGGGAACACTTGTGTGTGTCTTCTCTGTGCAGCTTCCCTCCTTTGCATGATCCTGGTGCTTCCTTCTCTTCAGAGGTGTCTGTTCCCCTCAGATCTTTTTCTCTCAGAGCTCTGCGTGCTTGATGGCCCAGTAGGAAAGGCACACGGAACTCATCTTCATCACTTCTGCCTCCATGATGCAGAAGGGTGCTCCCATTTCCCAAACCATCCTGCAACTCTCTCCTCAGGCAACTTGTCGTACTCTGATGCTGAGTGTGGCCACAGGACTTGCTTTGCTGGCGGGACAGGGACAATCTTGATGTCCACCAAGGATGGAAAAGATTCTTGTGCCTTTCTGTCTCTTCCTCTGGACCCCTGCCTGCTGAGGGAACTGAGAGGCAAGGGGAGGAGAGCTGAGTCCTCCATCCAGGCCCAGGATGGTAATCTCAGGTGCATGGGCAAGTCCAGCCACAAGCAGTGCACCTGCCGTTCAGGCACTAGACCTGTGAGCAAGAATGAATGATTGTTATTTGTTTTTATTTTTATTTTTTTTCGATGGCCTTGGCATTTTTTTTCTGCTTTCATTGCCTTTTAAAAAATGTTTATTTTAAGTTCAGGGGTACAAGTGTAGGTTTGTTAAACAAGTAAGCTTATGTCATGGGGGTTTGTTGTACAGACCATTTCATCACCCAGGTAGTAAGCTTGGTAACCATTAGTGATTTTCCCCAATCCTTTCCCTCCTCCCACCCTCTGACAGGCCCCAGTATGTATTGTTCCCCCTCCACGTGTCCATGTGTCCCATCATTTAGCTCCCACTTATAAATGAGAACATGAAGCATTTATTTTTCTGAGTTAGTTTGCTAAGTATAATGATCTCCAGTTTCATCCATGTCCCTGCAAAGGACATGATCTCATTCCTTTTTTATGGCTGCATAATATTTCATAGTGTATATGTGCCACATTTTCTTTATCTGATCCACCATTGACAGGCGCCTAGGCTGACTCTGTGTCTCTGCTATTGTGGATAGTGCTGCAGTGAACATACACATGCATGTGTCTTTATAATAGAATGATTTATATCCCTTTGGGTGTATGCCCAGTAATTGGATTGCTGGGTTCAATGTTGTTTCTGTGCTTAGGTCTTTGAGGAATAGCCACACTGTCTTCCACAGTGGCTGAACTAATTCACACGCCCACAAACAGTGTATAAGTGTTCTTTTTCCCCCACAATGGTTGTTATGTTAAACCACTGTTTGGGGTGGCTTGTCATGCAGCCCTATCATGGCAGTTAGTAACTGGTACAGCGTCTAGATAATCTCCAAGTTATGAAGGTTCAACTTAATGATTTTTTAGACTTACAATAAATTTGTTGTTGTTAGACTTACAATAAATTTTTGACTTATGATATTTTCAATTTACAATGGATTGATTGGGACGCGACCCCATCTAAGCTGAGGAGCCTCTGTATAACTGGAATCAAAGCCTTATAACAAAGGAACAGAGCAGGGCACAGATGAGCTGTCAGGCACAGGGCTTTTCGCAGGAACTGAGGACGTGCACACAGGTGGCCCTGCGGAGCCTCTCCCGCCTCCTGAGGTCCAGCTGGTCCTGTGCCCTAGGCCGCCCTCCCCACCCTGGAAGAGGCTTTGTCTTCCTTCCCATTGTGCTGTCTCTTCAATCTGATGCCCTGCTTTTATTTTCTGTCCAAGACAATTGTTGAACTTTAGGGAAGGACATGAATGCCTGTGCACAGAGGCTGTGAAAACAGGTAGTGTGTGGGGTCAAGTGGCGCCCACAGACTGGCTCTGTCTCCATTCTTCCCTGAACAGGGGCTGACAGGTGCCGGAACTGGCGACTCCTTGAGTGGAGGGAGCTGCTGGTGTGCGGCAGAACGCTCGCGGAGAGTGATGCCGCTCGTAACTGTCCCCTGCGCGCGGAAATGCAGCCAAAGAGCCCTGGGTGCAGGCGTTCGTGCAGCCCTTGGGGGAGCTGGGTTCTGTTTTCAGCCTCGACTCTGTTTCATGGTGGCCCCTGGGACAAGGGGCCCGACCTCTCGGCACAGACGCCTGACCACCTGCGTGGCTGCCGTTCCTCCCCGTCCCCGCCGCGCCTTCCCGTAGTGTTTCCGAGTGCATCTGACGCTGCTGGGACCCGCTCCTCATCGCACAGCAGCACATCCGCTTGTGGGACAGAGGCCTGCATGGCCATCCCTGCTGCCCCGCGCTGGGGTGGTGCCTGGAGCGCTCGCTGTGGAGTCAGCGCAGCGCCCTATCTGGGATAGGCAGATTGGGGTCACTGTTTCTGAGGTTCCAGCAGGGAGAACACCGCCCCCCGCCCCCGCTAGCGCTCAGTGTCCTCTGCAGCAGCAGCGCCGCGTTCCCGTTCTCTTCTGCGGAGGCGCAGAGCTGCATCAGTGCTGCCTCCTTTTCTCAACCCAAGAAACCCCTTTTATTCTTATTGTTTTTAACCCTTCTTTCTTTCTCTCTCTCCCTCTCTCTCTGTCTCTCTCTCCCTCTAGTTTCAGGAGCAGAAGAAATTTATTAACTAGATGATAATGTTTATTAGGAAATAATTTGTTCTTTTTTCGTCAGCGAGATTTACCCTCCTCATCAGGGCGCATGAACTGCAGGGTCCCCGGCGTCGCCGTCCCACAGCGGGCGGCAGTTTCCCCACTGAGGAAGAGCAGGCGTTTCCCTGAGCTCCAGCAGCGCTGGGGAAGGCGCGTCCTCTCGCCCTGGGCTGGAGGCTGTGGCGTTGCTGCTGCCATCGCTGAGGGACCTGGGGACCAGGCTGAGTGAGACTCACTTCCATTTCCTTTGGCCGAGTGTATTGTTATTTCATGAATACAATTTTTTTTTTTTTTGAGACAGCGTCTCTCTCTATCACCCAGGCTGGAGTGCAGTGGCATGATCTCAGCTCACTGCAATCTCTGCTGCCCTGGTTCAAACGATTCTCCTGTCTCAGCCTCCTGAGTAGCTGGGACTACAGACATGCGCCACCACACCCAGCTAATTTTTTGTATTTTTAGTAGAGACAGGGTTTCACCATGTTGGTCAGGCTGGTCTCGAACTGCTGACCTTGTGATCCGACTGCCTCAGCCTCCCAAAGTGCTGGGATTACAGGCATGAGCCACTGCGTCTGGCTTCATGAATACAAATTTTAAATGTTCCTTCCCATTTCCTAAATGCCCCAATCTGTGGGCTTAGTACATATGGAAATACAGGACCTTTTAGAAAAAAAATTGTTAAGGATTTCAAAATGTGACAGCAGATCCTTAAACCAAGTATGGAGCCTTCTGAACACAGGATGCCCTGTTCCGTTCCTGTTTTACTCTGTGTGTCTAGAGAGGCCTGGTTTATCAAGTGGATGTTCTAAGTCATACTGGATAATGTTTCCAAAGCGCATGACAAATCAGGTGCCAAATGTTGTACAGTAAAATAGGAGTCGCTTAAGGACAATTTTCCTAATTCATTTTCTGAAGGTGACTTTTCTCTTTCTACAGTCAGGCGATGTCAGTGTTTACCACGGGTACTGGTACTGGTACTAGTAACACTGGCACTAGTAAAATCATTAATTTCATTGCAAATATATTTTTGTTTACATAAATATCAATGCTATTAGCATGTGGGACTATTACAAACTGACGTCCTTCCTCCTACCTCTCTTTCTTCCTCCTTCTCTCCTTCCTACCTTTCTTCCTCCTCATGGGTTAAAGCTGAGAAGAGAGTGATCAGCGCAAGAGAAAGAGGAGACAGGGCTCCTAGCCTGAACCCGACCCCAGCTGTGTATGCAGCTCACTTCTCCAGTCACCTGGGCTCCTCCCCCAGATGTTCACCCCGCCTGGCCCCTCCCACCACCTGGGCTCCTCCTCCCAGGTGTTACGAGGACTAAATTATATAAAGCAGGTGACATACTTTGTCAGTTGTTTGCTTCATAACACATGCTCAGCAAATGGAGGCCATTTTTGTTATTAAGACAATGGCAAAGAAACCAAGGCACTGTTGAGTGTGGCAGGTTTGCCAGGCACTCTGTTGGGGTTTCTTTTCAGTTCCATCTGTGGAAGCTTGCATGGCAGGCTGGAGGGGGCAGCGCCCATATTGACATGGTGCCTGGATCATAGCACCGTCTTGGCTTTGCAGGGGAGTCTGATGGCCAGGACAAGGACAGACATGCAGGTGGGAACCAAAACTCTCACTTGCTCCCAGCCCAGGAGGTTGCGCCCTGTGGATCCCGTGGTCCCAGAAATGTTCCTCAGGAACTCTTGCAGGTGGAAACCATGACTCTCACTTGCTCCCAGCCCGGGATCCTGTGGTCCAGGCAACATTCCCCGGGAACTCTTTGTTATCAGTACCACTTGTACCTTGGTTCTGCTAATTCTATTTTCTTTGCCGTAAATTCATTGCACATGAGACTCTATCAATGACAGAATCAATTTCACTGAGTGATGGAGAAGAAACAGCAGAATAATTGTCACCGAAATGATCTTCATGTGAATACTTAAAGTTTAACTAAATAAAATAGAGCTATTCTGAAATCCTCACACAGCGTAGAACGCTTTCTTAAGGCTGCCCTCACAACTTTCTTCTCCTGAACATGGTCACTCTGGTGATGCTTGCTGTATACAGGGCCTATTGGAGAACGCTGTTGGCATGGGCTGCTAATTTTTCAGGTGTTGCATCCTGGAAGGCACGAATCTTCCTGATAATCTCAGGTGTGCAGTTTATTTGCTGCACTGAGCACCTGCATTTGTCAAAACTCTTTTGACAGTTTATGTGATCCCTTTCACCTGAGCTTAAGAAAACTCCAGGAAGCCTGAGGGGGGACGTGGGCTCCGGGGACAGCTGGTGCCCAGTGCTCGCCTCGAATCCCTCCCCCTTCCCATCTGGTGGGTGTGTTCACCTCTGCTTGGCTTTATTCTTGAACAAGCTTCTCCAAGTGGCAGTAAGTTGGCTACTGGTTTCCACATGTCCCTCGCACCTAGAGCGATCTCAAGAGAAAACAGACAGCCTTTCACTTTCAGATCTGCCCAAATGCCTAAGGAGAAGCTCACTGATTGGCCGACTGAGTCCTAAGCTTGCCGTGAAAACACATGGCCTAGGCGGGAGGTGGTGGGGGTGGGAGTGAGGGTCGGGGTGGCCAAACCCAGACAACACGGATGGGTAGAATTGTTCTAGGCTGGAGGAGAAGGCTTTCTCCAGAGAAAGAATACTGAGCAGACAGCACTAATGTTAACCACACTAGTTACTCCAAAAGAGAGCATCTTTTTAAAATAAAAAGTTTAGAAAGACAGAAGGAGTCCAAGGAGTGGGCCCCAGAATCTCAAGTTTTGGGTACCGTATGGCATTGAGGTATTTTGTAAGCAGAACGAATGGCTTCCTATTTGATTTGGAGGAGGTATTCACACTACTGAATCCCCAGAAGGTTTAGTGACATGCATCAGCCAGTCAGGGATATTCATTAGGTCACTTGCACTGCGTATGAGATGCAGCATTGATCAGAGTCATAAGATGTGGCTTCATCGCTAAGAGCTTTGCCAATAACACCAGAAAACAACGTGAGAAATAGAATCCAGGAAAATAATGCTTCGCCGGCATTTGTAATATTGACCGTTGGCTGGTGGGGAGTCGAGAGGCTAGGGAGAGGCGTGAAGGCTGGGAGGGGGAGGGCCCGGGGATGTGAACCCAGTACTGGAGGAAGGGCAGGGTGAGAAGAGCGAGGTCCGTCCTGCCCAGCCACGTGGCTTCCTCAGGGCCTGCCCTGTGGTCCGTTCCCTGCCTGGGATGTGGTTTGCTTTCACTCTGGCTCGAGCCATCCATTGTGTAGGAGTTTCTGGGCTCCACTGAAGGGAGAGCTTGTAATGTTTTTGGCTTTGTCATTTGTGTGCTTCTGCAGGCCGTGTTTGAAGCTCCCTCTTGCTTTGCTCTGAGGTGATATAACGGCCACATCCTGGCCATCAAAGCTGCTCACTGAGCACCGTTTGCAAGAGAGAGCTTCTCAAGAAATGGGCTTCTTGTCTAGTGGATTGGCCCATCTTAGTTCTTATTCTGTTGCTTGTAGCAAACTTTCAAGCGAACTGCTTGAAACGGAGTAGTTTATGAAGAAAATGAATTTATTTCTTAAGGTTACAGAGGCTGAGAATTCCAGGTTGAGGGGCCATGCCAGGTGAGAGCCTTTTAGCTGTGGAGACTCTCCAAGGAGTCCAGAGGCAGCCCAGGGTGTCCCATGGCAGGGAGGTTGGGCATGCTCACGTGCCCAGGCCTCTTTTCTTTTTATAAAGCCACCAGTCCTTCTCCCATGATAACCCGTTAATCCATTTATCCATCAGTCCACAAATGGCTAATTCATTCAGGAAGGCGGGGCCCTCATGACCCGGTCACCTCTTAAATTCCGTACCTCTTGATACTGCCCTGTTGGGCATTAAATTCCAACTTGAGTTTTGGAGGGACAGGTATTCACACTGTAGCATGGCCCACGGTGTCGTAGCTGCTGTGCTTGGGGAAAATGAGTCCTTTTGTTTAAACACCTTGAGATGAAAGAGCATGACTTTTCTTTGTCTTATCATGTCATCTTGGCAACATTTTTGGCTACTTCCTTTTAGCAATGAAGCGTCGATTATATAGCTTAGACCTGTGTTTATGTAAAGAAAGAGCCGGACGCAGTGGCTCACGCCTGTGATCCCAGCACTTTGGGAGTCTGAGGCAAGTGGATCACGAGGTCAAGAGATCGAGACCATCCTGGTCAACATGGTGAAACCCTGTCTCTACTAAAAATAAAAAACTCAGCTGGGTGTGGTGGTGCATGCCTATAGTCCCAGATACTCAGGAGGCTGAGGCAGGAGAATCACTTAGACCTGGGAGGCGGAGGTTGTGGTGAGCCAAGGTCATGCCATTGCACTCCAGCCTGGGCAATGAGAGTGAAACTCTGTCTCCGAAAAAAAAAAAAAGGAAAAAAAAGAAAGACAACTTGTATTAGCAGAGGTACATTGTTACAGACATTGGTTGTTGATGGCTACAGCAGAATTTTGACAAGTTGACAGATTGCTAAAGTGTTAAAAGGTTTCTGGAAGGTATTCTGTCAGAGTTTTAAGGAAACTGGTCAGGATCACCTTCTGATAGTCTTCCTGGAGGAGGGAAATGCTGGTGCAGGGACAGAGGGAAATGTCAGCCTTTGTTTCCTGGTAACAGAAAGCAGCGGCATCGGGACACCTGGGTCTGAGATTCACAGTTCTGATGTCAACTGTGACCTGGGAAAGTTTATAGAACTATCTGGCCTCAAAATTCCTCATCTCAAAAGATTGTACTGGATCCTTTTCTCTCTAAATTCTTATGGTTTTGTGATTGTGCTCCGCTGAAGTAGTTCAATTCTCTGCCACTTAATACCTACATGTGCAGGAGACCTGTTTTCTGCAGGGGTCAGGTGTGGGTCCCAGCTGGCGGGTGGAGGAGATGAGCCTCTGAAGGCAGCAGAAGGTCTCTTAGCACTGAGGCCATACTTCTAGGTTTCTTTTCATTTGGAGAGGAAGAGCCTCCTTCCTCATGGAGCTGGAGGTCAGAGGCTAAGCTTCGGGGTTGGCTTTGCCGTTACTCGGCCGTGTGGCCTGGGCCCACCCTTCACCTCCTGGGGCCCAGCGTCGTCTGCAGTAAAGGGGGGGCCGGGCCACGTGGCCTTGCAGGTGGCCTCTGACGTCAGCCGAGTCTGTGCTTACTGCTTTCCTCTGTCTCCAAGAACCACACTCAGAAGCTGCAATTCTTCTTAGTGACTGTATTTTGTGATGGGTTCTTATCGCCTAAAGGAGGTGCAAATGCATCCACATTTCTTTTTAAAATGAAAGTTAATTAACATTTGATTTTAGTTGGATGTACAGATACTGGTAGAGAAATATGTTTGGATGTGAACATGTTTTAGGTGCAGGAAAGCAGGCAAGACTTTGCTGCCTGATGCCACTTTTGTAAGAAGAACAAACTTTTCTGAACATTTTCAGGGGAAACGTCTGGAAGGACAGATACCAGAACTCTCACAGTGGCGGTAAGGTTTGCAGTTGCTTAATTTACTTTATTTTCCTTCTGTTTGTTTTGTTGTGTTCTCTACATTTCCTATAATGCCCATATCTTACTTAGAAAAACACTGGGGGTGTTAAATTTTATTTTGTTCGTTTTATGACTGTCTCCTGAGCGTATTGAGACACGAAAAGTAATGTAGGATCTATCCATAGACGCGGAGAGCAGCCAGTGCTGAGGACCAGTCCCTGCCACCCTAGGCCTGCCTTCCACCTTCTTCGGAGGTGCAGTTTCTTCAGAACCTTCATGAGCGGGACTCGGTCTCTCCCTGCCAGGCTTGCCCCGGCTCCTCCACACCTACACGTCCCCCTGAGAACCTGCCTGCTCCTCACGGCCTGCACCTGCAGGGCACTGCCCCTACCCTGGGGCCGCCTGCCTGTCCCTCTGCCTCTCAAGCAGCAAACAGCTTATTTTCTACCTCAGACTTAATTCCCACGAAGTTGCCCTCCTCCCAACATTCCCATCAAACCAGGCGGATGAGCGAGTTGTATGCCACGCTTCCGCAAGCCTGTTGATCGCACTGAGGTTCTCCTCGCGCCTGTCCTGCGTCCCTCCCCAGCTCATGAGCGGTGGGGGGCAGGGCGGTCCCTCAGCAGTCACATCCTGGGTGCTGGCGCAAAGCCTGGGACATAGAGGAAGTGGGACGCATGTTTACAGGACACATGCCGACCACTGTCGGGGACAGCCCTGGACGCCGTTTCTATAGTCTTAGATGTGTGGCCTGCTGCTTTTTACCTTTGCATTAAATTTTTAAATATGCTTGGAAAAAGAGGAACAGCATAACAAACTCATATATCCATCGGCCACTTTCAGCCTTTCTCAACACTTCATTGATCTTATTCTATCTACCTACCACTTTTGTTTTGCAGGAATATTTTCCAGCCAAACCCAGATATGCCATTTTACCCGTAAATACCCCAGTTTATCTTTAGAAGTTAATTTTTTAGACACAGTGTTATGGCACCTAACAAAATGAGCAATGCATTGTTAATATCATTGGTGTATGGTTCATTGGTGGCTGTCCCTTGCAGACAATCTGGTATGATTTTGTGTGTGTGAAGACACGTGCCTGAGGGAGGGGGGACGCACAGGTGAGGAGAAAAGCTGTGTCAGGAGCTTTGGAAATGGGCCTCACTTGACCACTCGGGCACTGGGTGCCTTTGGTGGGACTGTTGGACTCCAGACCCCAGGTGCGCGATTGGCTATTGTGCGATAAGGTATTAGTCAGGGTTCTCTAAAGGTTCAGAACTGATAGGAGAGGTGAATATATGAAGGGGGTTTATTAGAATTAACTCAGGATCACAAGCTGAAGTTCCACAATGGGCTGTCTGCAAGCTGAGGAGCAAGGAAGCCAGTCACAGTCCCAAAACCTCAAAAGTAGGGAAGCTGACAGTGCGGCCTTCAGTCTGTGGCCAAGTCCTGGGAGCCCCTGGCAAACCCCTGGTGTAGTTCCAAGAGTCCAAAAGCTGAAGAACTTGGAGTCCGATGTTCGAGGGCAGGAAGCATGCAGCCTGGGAGAAAGGTGGATGCCGGAAGACTCAGCCAGTCTCATCCTTCCACGTTCCTCTGCCCGCTTTATCCTGGCCACGCTGGCAGCTGATGAGATGGTGCCCATCCAGATTGAGGGTGGGTCTGCCTCTCCCAGTCCACAGACTCAAATGTGAATCTCCTTTGGCAGCACCCTCACAGACACACCAGAATCAATGCTTTGCATCCTTCAGTCCAATCAAACTGACACTTAGCGTTAACTATCACGGAGAATAACATTGTGCCTGCTTGAAAATCAAGGGAAGAAGCATGTTCTTACTAAGAGTGCCAGGCGGCCCTGAGCTTTCCTCCTTACCTGCTGGTCCTCCAAATCATCCCCTATGGGCTCTAGCATATTGCTCAGGTGTGCAATCTATCAAAACATCCCACATGCTCCATAAATATATACACCTACTATGCACACAAAAATAATAAGAGACAATTGAGCACAAAAATAATAAGAGATAAACCATGCCATGAGATAAGAGCACGGCAATTGGGTTGATGATTCCCTGATGTGCAAGGGTCACCCCCCAGAGTGGGTGGATTTGCAGGGAGCCATCAGCATCTGAGACGTCCCAGGTGCATTTGCAGAGGGTAGGGCAGGCTTCTTGAGCTTTCTGATGTCTGCAGATAGAGCAGGATTTGAGTAAGAGACCTCGGCTATGGCCATCCCGCAGGGACGGAGTGTCTCGGTTGGGGATCTCCGGGAAGGCCCATGGCCTCCCTTTGTAATGCCTCCCAGTATCTGCCAGCCTGACTATAGCATTGCTGTGGTGATGGGAGTGTGGGGAACAGTCAGGCTCACAGAGCGGGAGGCATGGGAACGACCTCAGGGAGGGCTTTCCTTTCCCACGGCGCTGCATCTATCATTCAGGGATGTGCATGTATTTCTCTTCTTTCTTCTTAAAAAGCGTGGTTTTTGCACAAAATGCGATGAACTAGAGCCCATAGGGGATGACTGGGAGGACCAGCAGGTGAGGAGGAAAGCCCAGGGCCGCCTGGCGCTGGCCGCGATGGCCTGGCTGCGGCCTCCTCTGCGGGCCCATTCTGAGGCCGAGCCCCAGGGCCCTCTGCTGTGCATAAGGGCCAGGCCAGGAGCCTGCTTTGGGTCAGACCCAGCTCCTCATCCAGAGGCTTCATTTAGGATGATGGCCAGCAGCTCCCAGGATGAGTGGCCAGCACCATGCCCAGTGCATGGGTGGGCGACGAACCCTGTGCTCCTCCAAGCAGGGGTTGTGGGCTCCCAGCCAGGGGCTTGGAGGGAGAAGGACCCCTGTCCTGAGCTCAACATGGGTCACGGGATAGGGTGGGAGGGGAAGTGGGAGGGTAAAGGGTTTGCGCAGATGGCTGGTGTGCACCAGGCAGACACCGGCTCCCACGCGGGGGTGGGCGGCTGGAGCTCACAGGCAGAGAGGGTGTTCATGGGCCCCCAGATCCCCTCCTTGGTCAGTTTCAGGCGGCAGCAGCCACGGCAGTAAGAGTGACCTTGACGCAGGCACTGCTTCACAGTGTGTGGGGTGTGGGGCTGCTGTGAGATCCAGGCATTGGCGTCACCTCTTATCACCTGACAGCCACCCCCACTGTACTCTGACAGAGAGGACAGAGAGGCCACCATACTGCCACCTGGCAGAGCATCCATCCCACCAGCCATTAGACAGAGTGGCCACCCCACCACATGCCACAGAGCAGCCACCTCACGGCAGCGATGAGGAGAGGCTTCCTGGGTAGGCCTGGGAGAAGCAGGAGCTTAAACACACACCACACACCATACATGTCACACACCACACACACACATACACTATACACACACCACATACAACACACATACACATACATCACACACATACATGCATACCACACGATATACCACACAACACAAACACTATACACACAGCATGCACCACACACTTAAACACATATCAGACGTGCACATACATAACACTACACACCACATATGTCCACGCACCACATACCACACATCACATGCAGAAACACACCACACACACAACACATACAGTACACACACCACACAGCACAAACACTATATACACCCTACACATACACCACACACCACACACAAACACATCACACACCACATACATACAAATACACCACACACCACACATCACATCACACAATCACACACCACATACATGCATACACATACATTGCACAGATACACATCAGACATATAGTAAACACACCACACAACACAAACACTATACACACATCACACACCACATACATAAACACATATCACATATATCCACACACCACACATCAAACTTCACACATATACACCACACACATATATACACACCACACATACAGTACACACAACACACAACACAAACACTACACACACACCACACACATGCCACATACCACACAATACACACATTACACACCACACATCACACACCACACACATGCATATACATACATTGCACACATACACATCACACATACAATAAACACACCACATGAGACAAACACTATACACGTACCACACACCATGTACATAAACACATATCACACAAATGCACACACCACACACCACGTCACACATATACACCACACATATACATACACACCACACACCACACAACACAAACACTATAGACACACCACACACACCACACCATACACATCACACAACACACCTACACATACGTCACACATATGCTTGCACACCACACATACAATACACACATACAATACACACACCACACAACACAAACACTGTACACACACCATATACAACATACACACATCAATATACACACACCACACATCACACATATGCACCACACACATACATACATATACACCACACATACAGTACACACATCACACAGAAACACTCTACACACAACACACACCACACACATACACACCACACACCACATATATCACACACATACACACCACAAACATGCACACCGCACATCACACACCACATATATACATACACTCATCACACATGCAATACACACCACCCACATGCATACTGCACATACAATGCACATACCATGCAAAATAAATACTATACACACAGCATACACACACATACATACCACACACCACACACATCATACTCCACATACATACATACACACTACACATACAATACATATGCCACACAACACAATATACACAGAGCACACATCATACACAAACATCACACTCTACACACATACATACACACATCACACAATACACACAAACATAATGCAAACACTATACACACACCAGACACACATACATACATATACACTACACACTACATACACCCACACACTACACCACACATCATACACATCACACACCTACATGAACACATCACACATGCAATACACACACCACACACATACATACACATTGCACATACAATGCACATACCATGCAAAACAAATTACACACATCACACCACCTACACACACCACATACCATACATACATACCACACACCATACACATCACACACTACACATATATGTACACACTACATGTACAATACATATGCCAAGCAACGCATGCTATACACATGGCACATGTCACACACATACATACATCACACTACACAACACAAGCACTACACATAAAACACACACACATACATAAACAGTACACACAGCACATCCACACACTACACCTCACACATGTACACACCACACACACATACACACCACTCATACACACCACACATACAATACACATACCACACAACATAAACACTATACATATATCACACACACAACACACCACATATATGTGCACATCACACAGCATGTGCATACATACACACCACTCTTACAAAACACACATGACACAACACAAGCACTATATACACACCACACACCACATACATAAACACACACCACACATACACACTACACACCACACACATCCACACACTACATACCACACAATACATAGGCACCACACATACAATGTGCACATCACATAACACAAACACTATACACATGCCACACCACGCACACCACATATACAAATCACACACCACACACATTATGCGCACATGCCACACACATTAAACACACACCACATACCTCACAACACACAGTATATACACATTACATACCACACACAAACACACCACACACATATACACACACCACATATGGAAAGTACACATACACACATCACACACACAGAATTGCTTGGTCTGATTTTGATACTACAAATCTGAATTATAAAAAATACTTCAAAAATGAATGCAGTTGAATCCTTTTGGGAGGTCAGTGCAAACCTGGAAGGACTCGAATCGCATGTATTCAGCTGTGGCCCATCAGGGCCTCATTTAGTGCATTGGTAAGAAAGACTGTAGTTAGCACTGCAGTTATTTTGTAGAAGTAAGTGCCGCATGCTGAAGGAGATGGAAAGTTTTGCTTTCTTTATGGGGCAATCTCCTCCTTTTAATGAACATATTTATTCAACAATATTTATTGAGGGCCTACTATGTGGTACTATTTCTTGAGTACCTTTTGTGTGATGCTGCTTGTTGAGTACCTACTATGTGGTTCTGCTTATTGAGTGCCAATTATACGGTGCTGTTTGCTGAGTACCTGCTATGTGGTGCTGTTTGTCGAGTACTTACTATGGGTGCTATTTGTTGAGTGCCTACCATGAGGGCTATTTGCTGAGTACCTACTATGTTGTGGTGTTCTAGGTACTAGGACACAGTGGTGGAAAACATATTAAAAATCCCTGCTCTTGTGGAATTTACATTCCAGTTTATAATCTTGTTCTTCATCCTGCTTCGCAAACCCTTACTTTCTGGAGATTTCTGGTTTTCAGAAAAGGCTGTGACCCTCACAGTGGAAAGGGCATGTGTGCCAGGCAGCCTGGGATGCTGTTGATCCCATTGATGATTCCTTGGGGCTTCTGAGCTGGCATGTGGGGTGGTGCAGAGGGCCTGCCCTTTCACACCTTCCTGGAAATGGTTGCTGTCTGTCACACAGAGGCTTTGGATGTGTGTCTGAGGGACCCTTGTAACCCAGTACTGCAGGCCTCATTATCCCCATTCCACAAACAGAAGACCTCCAGGAAGCTTAAATGCAACCCATTCAAGGTCACTGCTGCTAAGTGGGTGATTTGGGCCCAAGCTAATGCCAAGTTCTGTGCTATTTGGTGAGTGGTTCCCGTGCACTGACTGCCTCAAGACCTGCCTGTCATTTCCCTCTCCACCTTCAATTTAAAAACCAAACAGCAGTGACCAAGGGCTCTCTATCGGGTTCTCTTTGTACAATCACCTGGGGAGGCTCAGTATCAGCTAGACACAACTCACAGCAGGCAGCGCAGGCCAAGCTATGGCCACAGATGCTGCATTAGAACAGCTGGCGAGAGACTTGGAAACACACATGTGTACACACACTCAGCATACACACATGCACACCACACAGGTGCACACACCATATGTTCACACACATGCACACACACCATGCACATACCTACCACACCTCCCACTACACACATACACACCAGACACATGTATGCACATTTCCACACATGTGCACACACACCACCACATACACACCACACAAGTGCACACCACACATACATACCACAATACACACCACAAACATGCACACTGCACCTACATACATCACACACATGTACACACACACCACATCCACACACATACACCACACACACCACACATATATACACACACATGCACACACACCACACAAATAGATGCCACACATGCACACCACACCTATTTACACACACCATAAATGTGCAAACACACCACATATCCACACAGATGCACACACACACATACATACACAACACACAAACACACCCCATATCCCCACACATGCACACAAACCATGCACATACACACCATACACACACCATACACACCACACATACATATACACATGCACACATACACCACATATCCAGACACACACCATGCACATATACACCACACACATACACATGACACATACATAAACACAAGCACACACATCACACACATGCACACAACACATAAATATACAGAAGCACACACACTGCACACGTATGCACTGCACACATGTACACACACTACATATCCACATGCATACACACATGCCACACATATATGCACCACACACATACACATCACACATACACACATGCACACACTACACACTCAAATACATACATGTCACCCATGTACACACACCATTACGTTACACAAACATACGTGCACACAAACCACACACACCCTAATACACCACACATATACACCCCACACAGTATACATATAGACAGGTTCACACACCCCAAACATGCATTCACGCACATACCTGTCACCAACATGTACACAAACCACATACCATATCACACACACACACACACCAGACATACGGCACACACATACATACACATCACACACACGTACAGACACCACACCACACACGCATACACTCATATCACACATGTGCCACACACATCACACACACGTGCACACTCGTACATATACCACACAGACCACACACACCTGTGCACACACAGACCCCCGGCCCCACTCCCCACACAGTGCTGCCTTCAGGATAATCCCTCTTCCGTAGTGAGAGTTTCCGAGGGGAGGCTGTAGGGAGAGAAGCATCCGGCGTGGCTGAGCCTGCTGTCTCACTGTGGAGGCGCAGTGACCTGCGGACTCCTCTGTTGCTCAGGAGGGTGTGTGGGGAGAGCCGGCCCAAGGAGGCAGAGGCTGGCTGCCATTGGTCTGGGAGGATGTGGAGCTTAGAAACCAAAAGAGTGTGCGTGCCATTGCAGTCAAGGATTGTGAACTTTCCCTATGGTGGAAGGTGTTTGTTCTTCCCTTCACTGCTCCTCCCACTTCTCTCTGGGTTAAAGGGCACAGAAAATAGTCGTCCAACTGTGGACAACCAGGCAGGACTAAAGGTGGCAGTGCGGTGCCCATAAGAGACACATGGGGTACAGGAAGCCTTGCAAATGCGGTGCCCATGAGAGACGCGTCAGGTACAGAAAGCCCTGCAAACCCTCCTGGACCCCTGCAGAACCACCTGCTCCCACTGCTGGCTCAGATCTACCCTGACACATCCCAGCCAAGGTGCGTGGCCACCCAGGGAGGAAGAAGGAGAAAAACGCCATGGCCAGGCACCTGGCAGCACCTGCCTCCCTGCACCCTGGCTGCCCGTGAGCCCTGGACACACGCCATGCCCAGCCATGCTGCACATGACCCCAGGCGCCATGCCCAGCAGTGACACGTGGGACCCTAGGAGCCGTGCCCAGCAGTGCCGTGTGGGACCCCAGAGGTGGAACGTGTTTCCATTTGTGTACTCCTTGGAGTAATGTCTGTTCAAACCCTTCAACCATTTCTTTTAATGGGGGTATTTGTCGTTTTATTGTTGAGTTGAAGAGTTCTGTATACGTTCTGGGTAGCAGAGCCTCATCAGTCACGTGATTTGCAGCTGTTTCCTCTTGTCTTTGGGTTGTCTTTGCGTTCTCTGAATGGTGCGCTTTGGAGAGAGAAGTTTTGAATGTTGTTGATGTCCAACTTCTCCGTTGCCTCTTCTGTTGCTTTTGTGCTTCTGGTGGCATCTAAGGAATCATGGCCTGATCCAGGGCCATGACAGTTTATGCCTGTGTTTCCTTGTAAGCATTTTACAGTTTCAGCTCTTCCATTCAGGCCTTCATCCACTGAGAAGTTCAGTATGGTTCTTTGAACAGGTGATCACGGTCCGACTGTCTGTAAGATTTGAACCACACGAGCTTGTGATTTCTTCCAGACAAAGGGCCGGCTGCGACCTCTGAGATGCAGGAGCAGACATGGGTATGGTGCGGATTCCCGTTCACAATGGCCCCTAAATCTCCCTCCAAACAGAGGCCCCTGTGGCCCTGTTTGGCTCACATGACCCCCGCCTTTAGGGTTGTGGAGCTGGAGGAGGACTCTGGGGCCAAAGTGGCCAGTGCGGTCCCTCCCCCGGGCATTCCCGTGCCCACTTCTCCCCGCTCAGTGCTCCCAGCTCCCAGGCTGGGCTCTGTCCCCTCACTGCCTTTTCTGTTTTCCTCCCAGCTTCCAGGACTCCACCTGTGGGCTTCAGAGGAACACTCTGTCCAGGCAGCATTTGTGAGCAGCACTCAGCAGGCTGCATGCAGGGAGATCCAGCCAAAAGAAGGGGGCCCAGACACCCCTTCGCCCTGCGCACAAAACAGGGACTCATTACCCAGGCCCACCTCAAACCTCCTCCCAGGCTGAGTGGCTTCTCTCTCTTCCGCCCTCTGTTTCTCTCTCTTTCCCTCTACCCCTGTCTCTCCTCCCTGTCTCATCATCTCTGTCCCTCTCGCGTCTCTCTTCCTCCCTCCGTCTCTCTCTTTTTCTCTGTCTCTCTCTCCTCCTCCTTCTTCCATTTGAGCTCCCAACACCTCCTCCCCACCCTACCACAGCATGCCTGGCTGCTCCTGGAGTGTGTCTATTTCTGGACATGAGATCCTCATGGTGAGGCACTTTGTCTTATCCATTCCACGTCCTCTGAAGCCAGAGCCCGAGGTGTCGTAGGTGCTTAGCGACTACTTGCTAAGTTAATGAGCTGAGGAGGCCTTGCGGTGCCTGCAGGGGGAGTCTACCATTTTGTTCTCCCAAAGGCACCTGTGTGTGCGACAAACACCTGCATGTGCCTGGCCTTGGCACGCTCCTGTCCCTTGTTCAGCCTTGGCATGGCCCCATCCCCTGTTCTGCTATGGCATGCCCCTGTCACGTGTTCAGCCTTGGCACACCCATGTCCCCTGTTCAGCCTTGGCACGCCCTGTCCTGTGCCTGGTGTTGGCTGCCATGCTTGGCCCTGCACACCCTGTGCCTGGCCTCAGTTTGCTTCCCAGGAGCAGGATTTTTAGGGAGCACTCAGGGGAGTTTCTAGAAGCATCAGCAAGTCTCTCCTCCAGAGTCATTTTTCTTCACCTTGATGGAAAAGCAGGACGGTGTCCTTTATTATTTCGGGCACCAAGCCACAGATGAGGTCCTACTGTTGTCTGGTTATTTGCACGTCTATGTGGGCATCAGAGCATTTTAAGTTATGCCAGTGAACCTGCTTTGGCGGTCTGGCTGTCTAGTGCTGTGCAAATGTGAAGTGGCAGGCGCCAGCTCTGTGGATTCAGGGCACCAGGGCCCGTGGTGGCCTGTCTCCATCTGGGATGAAGAAGTTAAACTTGAACCTTGATGGGGGGGACCATGGCTTGGCTTCAGCAGGCCGCCTCTCTCTGAGGACCAAAGGAGGACCGTGTGGGAGGTGCACCGGTTGGAAAGGGGCCAGGCCCCTGGGAGCTGCCTTGGGGTGGGGAGGTCAGACAGCAGCCACGCTCACTTCCAGGGCAAGATTCTCGGAATTCTGGAAGTTCTTCTAGACCAGTCACTTGCTAGGGATGTTTTAGTTAAAGAAACTGAAATCCAGGCAGTTAAGATGAGGTCAGAACTGTTAGCCTCAAGAGATTGGGGCCAGAAATGGGCTGGACAGGCCCCACAGCAGAGCAGAGCAGCAGAGGCCACGGCCAGGCCAGAGGCAGCTGGGCACCAGGCCCATGCCTGCCTGGGCTGAGAGGCCCCTGGGCCCTGTTTTCCTGGGGAGACCTCGGGGGCCTGGAGGGAGCATCTCAGACTTCCTACAGAGAAGGCCCCCGAGAGATGCTGAGTAACGTATAAAGAAAATGAAAAACGGAGCTGAAATTTACCCCAGGGTGGTGACATGCTGGTGAGTGAAAGAGTGATTATTGTTGTACCGGAATCTACCTCCAAACCAGAGACCCATCGGGACAACCCAGGAGATGGCCGCTGTGAGCCGTTGCGGCTCCCCAGCAGCTCACGTTCTAAACAATGAGTGAGGGGACTGAAGGACTGACCCTCTGATCCCGCCTTGATTGGAAGTCAAGTCCCGCTGCAAAATATTCCCTGCACATTCATCAGTTCCGTTCCACGATCTGATAGCATTCAGAAAAGTGAACAAAGAAGAGATTGTATCTTTTCTTCTGAACCATTAATAACAGAAGATCCAGGCCTTTAAACAGGAGCTCGAAGAAAAACCATCTTTCTTACTTTACAAATGTGATGACACACCCGTTTGAATCTAACACCAGGAGAACGTTGACTGCGGTTTCTAGGCCTGTTATCTTGAAACAGGCAAAGCAGGAGCCCGCTATGTTTTCTGCTGATTAACTTTGATGTGCCCTGAACAGTTCCTCCTGTGGTTGCAGATGCTGCCAACGCATGGTGCTTCCCGGTGGGGTGAGAGAAGAAGGCACCGTGCATCCAGCCTGGGGCTGCCCTGTTCCTTCAGGAGCCTCCCTCCTGTGCACACCGCACTGGTTGCGACCGCCCTCCAGTGAACTGAGGTAAAGCCACTCGTCTCTGAGGGCTTCATGTCCTCATGGAACCCTGGCTGAGAGAGGATGCAATGGACATTTCAGACCTGGACTCAGGGAGGGCTCCATTTGAGGAATGCTCCCCAGAGGCATCACTGATTAGGAGAAAATCCCACAGCTGGGCCAGTCTTGGCTCTGACCACTGAGTGTCTTAGTAGTCTCAAATATATATATCAAAAAAATGTCTTGGGGAGCTAAGAAGAAAGTTAAATCCTGAAATTTAAAAACATCCTCGCATTGTTATGACTTAAGAAATATAATTTTCTCTTTCACAAATCTTTCTTAGTCAAATAAAGACATGCCCCTTCTCTGCAGAACCAAACGTTCCTTTGTTTGCAACTCAGAAATGCTTCGCCTCCCCTGGGGACGCTCCTGAGGCTGCGGGAGTCGTGCTGGCTCCACTGCTTCTGCAAGGATGAGAGCCCACGTGGTCACCAGCACAATTCCAGCAGGGAGATGTCAAAGCATTAAACAGACTCTCAGCTATGAACACAGGGGATTACCAGGACTTTTAGACTCACATTCATTTTCATAATGTGCTTCGTTTTCTGAGAATTCTGTGGCATTTTGGCCTCTGCCATGAGGAATACATTCTCGTTCTGACAATTCAGAATTGGCTCTTTGTAGTGTTTGTCCTTGGGGAAGAATACATTGTTGGAGAAGGTGTTTGAATGACCTTGTGCTTCTGAGCTAATCAGGAGCCATCCACACCATCCGTCTGAGCATCAGCCTTTCTTCTGGGCGGCCGGGCTGCCGTCCTCCAGCAGTGCAGGGTCAGGGAGGGAAGACGAGCTTTGGAGTCAGAAATCCAGGTCTGAATCATGTTTCTGTCACTTACAACTATGTGGCCTTTGGTGAGTTACTCAACTGTTTTGAGCCTCAGTTTCCCTATTTGTAATGTGTTTCATTGAATCACCATGTGGGTTAAGCAGGATCAAAATCTACAAGTGGTTGCTCCAGGGGCCTTGGTCCTGGCATTCTGGCCTCTGGAACTGCAAGAAACACACGGCTGTTGTGTATAAACCACCCAGTGGATTGTATTTCATTATAGCAGCCTGAACAGACCAAGAAAACTACCTTCCAAATGTGTTCAGAATTTAGCTTCTTGTCACCTCCCCAGTTCCCACCCCACTCTGAGCCACTGTCATGTCTCATTTGGAATTTTGTGTTAAGTCTCCTACCTGACCTCCCTCTTCTTCCTCCTACCTGGCCTCTGTTTACCTGGTGTCCTTGGTTCCTCCACCCAGTCTTCCTGGTTCTCCCGCCCCTGGTTCTTCCTCCTCCCTGATCTCCCTCCTTGCTGATCTCCCTCCTTGCTGATCTCCCTCCTCCCTGTTCTCCCTCCCTGATCTCCCTCCTCCCTGTTCTCCCTCCTCCTTGATCTCCCTCCTCCCTGTTCTCCCTCCTTCCTGTTCTCCCTCCTCCTTGTTCTCCTTCCTCCCTGATCTCCCTCCTCCCTGTTCTCCCTCCTTCCTGTTCTCCCTCCTCCCTGTTCTCCCTCCCTGGTCTCCCTCCTCCCTGTTCTCCCTCCTCCCTGATCTCCCTCCTCCCTGTTATCCCTCCTCCCTATTCTTCCTCCTCACTGGCCTCCCTGTTCTCCCTCCTCCCTGTTCTCCCTCCTCCCTGTTCTCCCTCCTCCCTGGACTCCCTCCTCACTGATCCCCCTCCTCCCTGTTCTCCCTCCTCCTTGTTCTCCCTCTTTCCTGGCCTCCCTGTTCTCCCTCCTCCCTGGCTTCCCTGTTCTCCTTCCTAGCTGGTCTCCCTGGTTCTCCCTCCTACCCGAACCCTGATCCTGTCTATGTTCCCAACAGTCTGTTTTCCACTGAGCAGCCAGACAGGTCCTGTGAGAACTCTGGTAGGATGGTGTCACGTTCCTGCTCACATTCCTCCAGTGACCTCCTGCCTCATGGAGGGTACCGCCCTCTGCTTGCTTTCACCCCTTGACCTGCTACATTCCGCCATTATTTCCCACTTCTCCCCCAGCTCCTTCCGTCTCATCCACTCCGGCTCCATGCTGCTCCCTGGATGCTCCAACCCAGATCTGCCTTCAGCTCTACCTTTGTCCTTCCTAGCAGCTGGACAGTGGTTCCTGGTTGCTGCAGTGTCCAGCCCTTCCTTCTGGCCTCGTTTTCTGACCACCTGCATTATTTGGAATAGGATTAACCGTCAGAGACCCAAAATAATTGTGCCTGAACAAAATAGAAATTAATACATTTCAGTCCGACTATGCCGTTTGGGTTGACATGGCAACCCCAGCGTTGTTTGGGACCCAGATCTCTCAACTGTGGCTCCAAATGACACAAGCTGACACCCGGGAGCCACCTGGCCATTCCAGGTACCCCCTTTAGGCCGAAGCCCAGCACATGAGAAGGGAGAGAGAAAACAGGGGGACACCCTTCTCCCTGAAATGGCCTGGCCTGGAATATGCACCAACACTTTCCCAGGGACCAGTGGCCAGAATTTGACATGAGCACCCCTAGCTGCACGGGGCCGGGGGCGGGGGTCAGGAAATGAAGCATCCAGCTGCCAGGCAACATGCCACATTAGAGAAGAAACACAGACCCCTCTGCCACTGGCCTGATGCCCTGGCCCACTGACTCTGCCCCGGGAGGTCCTTCCCTACCCTATCCTTCACGGCCTTGTGTGAAGTGGCATCAGGCCGCGTGGTCTCCTGGGGCTGTGGGGCTCTGAGAGCTGTTTTCTGCCAGGGGGTTTTGGGGGACACAGTTTGATTTAGTAGACGCTTTAAGTTTTGTAGACCGACTTTCATTTTTTGATGGGATAATTTCTGCAAAGACTGTTGGCTGTGCCTTCAAAATATATCTAGAATGCAAATGCAGCCACTGGGAGCATTTCCGTCCCCCTGGGCCTCACCTGGATGGACTCTGCATCCTCCTGTTTCCCACGTGCACCTGTGCCTCTCAGCAGCCAGAGGAGCCCGGTGGAATGACGCTTGGAGTGAAAGCCCACATTCTCACATGGGTAGGGAGGCCCTGAACCCTCTGTTCCCTGGTTACCCCAGGGGGTCCTCTCCTGACTCACACCCCAGCAAATGCACTGGACTCCTGGCTATTGCCCGAACTCCTCTGTCCCGCATACCTGAGGCTGGCCCTGGCCCTTCTCTACCTTGGGAAACACATCCTCTTCACCCCATGCTACGCCCCAGTCTCTTCCAAGTCGTGGTTCACGCCACGACCACATCGCCACCTCCACAGGCCTATCTGCAATGCTCCTTGCAAATTCCAACCCTCAAACCTCCTACACGACTAATTCCCCTGTCCTACTCAATAGTACACAGGACTGACAGAACTGACCCCTTCTCAAATTTGCTATTTGATTCACTTGCTTGGCACCTAGAATATGAGTTCAAAAGGGCAGAGACTGGGTTGTGCTCCTCGTTCTGCCTTCTAAGCCTACAGCAAAGCCAGGCACACCACAGGGACTCAACAAGTATCTGCCCAGTGGCTGAACAGTGGGTGATATTATGAATACACATGTTCTAGAATCAAGTCAATTTAAAGGGGGAGCGTTTTGTTGTTGTTTTGCTAATGGCTAGCATGTAACTGGCACCAACTGGACTCCATGAGCTTGACCTGGTGGAGTGAAAAGCCTTGATTTGGTCACCTCATGCTCTGTGACATTTTCTATTATGACATTTAAACATAGTATCCTTCCTTCAATAAGGAAGTATCCTTAGTCAACTGTTTTAGTGAGTAGCGATCCTTATAATTTACACATTTCAATTTAATTCAACCATCTTTGGTTGAATCTTTAGTTTGTGCAGGCACTACGGAAGGTGTGGGTCAGGGGTCGGGGGACACATTCATGGATCTGACCCCATGGAGCATCCATCCTGGGGGAAGGACTGATGAGCAAACACAAAACCACAGCGCGCTGGGAGAGGTCCTGGAAATGCACATGGGAACAGGGCGGTAGAATGAGGAAGTGGGAGGAGTCAGCACGTTTCAATGCGCAGACCGTTCGAGGGGGTGTGGCATGAAGACACCACTGCGCCCAGCTCACAGGCTCTTGACATCACTTCTGATTTCAGCCTTTTTCAGGCACCGACATACTTCCTCTGAAGCCCCCTCACCTCCGGAGCACCAGCAGTCATGACTGCCTAATCCCCAGGCCAGGTAAACTCTCTTGCTCTCTGTCATAAAGCAAAATCTATGGGGTGCCGTGGCCCGGACCTGCTACTGAATATCTCTTAGGTCCCCCTGAGTTGATGACGCCAGGCTAACTGGACCTGGAGAACAAGAGGTGGACGTTCTGGGGTTCCTGGTGAGACCACGCACAGCAGAGGAGCCCAGGTTTTCAGCAGAGGAGCCCACGCCGACCCTGTGGAGACTCAGGGGATCCTGGTGAGACCTGCACAGCAGAGGAGCCCACACCAACCCTGCAGAGACTCAGGGGGTCCTGTGAGACCAAGCACAGCAGAGAAGCCTGGGCCAACCCCGCGGAGACTCAGGGGATCCTGGTGAGATGCACACAGCAGAGGAGCCCACGCCAACCCTGCGGAGACTCAGACTCCTGCCTCGTCTCTGTCAGGTTTCACATGCAAGGGCCCGGGGCATGCTGGGACAGTGTTTTCAAGGTAAAAAACAAATGACTGTACCTTGTACCCTGACCACTCAGAAGCACAGAATTGTCCCTGAAAGTACTGATTTGACTCATCTGTGTCGTGAGGGCTGAAGGCTGAGGAAGCTTTGCTGCAGGCCAAGGCTGCTGTAGGAGCTGCACTGCCATCAGGCCGGGACCCAGCGAGCCCACCAGGGATGGGCATAGCCTGGCAGAGAGCTTTGCTCTGGAGTGGGTCCTCTGCAAGCCCAGGAGGGAGTGAGGGCCTAGACCCCCAGGTTTTTAAAGCAGAGCTGTGCCTTCTGTGCCAGAGAACCATTTGCCATGGAAACAACGCTCCTCACAGGCTGCTGGACTCGGGCAGAAAGTGAGGGCTCCCCATGGAACATTGGTGACCCTGGCTGGCTCTTGCCTTTGTGAGCTGGGTTTTGTCAGACACACCAACTCTAAGGGGCTGGGAGCAGCCGTGACTCAGCACATAGTGAATAATGTACTTTGAGGTTGGGCCTGCCCAGGGCCGTGGAGCAGAAGTGAGTTGATGGATCAGTGCTCAGGTCCCCAGGCTGGCGCCTGACACCTTCTCTGCCGACTCACAATAGTGGCTCCACCCTGGTTCCCCGCAGCCAGTGACAGGAACAGGCACTGTCTGCAGCCGGGCTGGTGCTCAGTGTTGGAGCAAGCCTGGCTTCAAGGCAGCTTGTGGGTGGCCAGTGAGGAGAGGGCTTCACCCCAGGATGGGGCTTGAAGCAGCACACGGGGAGGGAGAAGGGGTCTTCGGGAAGGGCATGCTGGATCCCGGGCAGTGACAAGCGGCTTGGCTGTTTGGTCAGAGCCTGGCAGGAAGGTTGGGAAACAGAGGTGGTCTGGGATAGGCCCCGGGGTGCAGAGCATGCAGGTCCTCGAGTGTCATGGGACACCCACTACCCACCAGAAAGCACATTCGTGAAAGAGGCTTTTGGGACTAGAGTGACATGCTGGTGTGTGTCCAGGCTGCCCAGTGAGCTGTGCCAGGGTGGAGGAGCCTCAAGGCGGGGTTGAGGCTGTGCCTGGCCCCACACCATGGGGTCCCTCTCACCAGGGCTGATCTACCTACGACTGCTGCACGCCTGCCTGCCCACCACAGGGATCCACACGAAGCCCCCCCAGGGTGGGAGGGAAGGTGGCATCATCTCAACAGCACTGCATGGGTGGAACCCTTTCCAGATTTAGGGAGCAGGGAAATGAATGACTGGTTTTCACTGGAGTTTTCACCTGCTCTGGATATGATTTTGCCTTTTATGCTCACAGGGCCTCTGTCAGCTCACGAAGCTGAAGGGTAACAGAATACCTGATGAACTGAAAGGTGATCTTGAATGTGGGTCAGACCCAGGTAACAATTTTGTGGTGAAGGTGGTGCAGCCGTGGGTACGTGACTGGCATGTGGGTTTCCCATACAGCCTTCCACCTGTCCGCCTGGACCCAGAGGGCCTGCGCAGATGACAGAATGGGTTTGAAGGCTCAGCCAAGCTGCCACTAGCACAGCGCCCAGTAGTGACAAGGCCCTGCCCTCCAGCACGTGAGACAGTGGGAAATGCTGTGATGTCCACAGCAGCTAGAATCCTTGGGGCCTGGGGTGGGCCAGCCTCTCCACACAGCTCTCAGGGACGACCCTGAAGAAGCGTCTTCCTGCTCCCTGGGCCCTGCTGTTCCTGGGAGGGGGTGCTGGGATTTCTTCCGTCAGGGACAGGACAGGGCTCCCGTGAGATGGAAGCAGCCACTGCAGCTGGATCACTCTGGGCTTCCTGGACCAAAGAAGGGTCTACTTAGTGGCAGCAGGTAACTCCATTACCCTGTCAGCAGCTGCTATGCCAGGGGTGAGGAGTCACGATCCCACCCCCTGACCTTGGGGAATTTGAGAGGCCTTTGACGCCCAGTGAAAGTGGAGAATCAGCACCCACAGCCGCCAAGACCTGCTCAGGCCAGGTGGCTGCAGCGCAGGGATCCTAGGTCCCAGGCCCTGGGGAGTGCTGGCCACCAGGAGCATTCTAGAAACAGTGGCTCAGGAGGAAGACTGTGAACAGCAGCTCTGATTTGGGCCCTGCCACGGCAGCCAGCTCAGGCCAGGGATCCTCCTGCATCGTGCGTTCTGAGCTCACAGCTGCAAGTCGTCTGCAGGTTGCCTGGGTTACAGAGCAACTTAATGAGGGTAGGACGCCTGGGTGGACTCCAGTGGACACGTGCAGCACCCCCACTCCCGTCCTCCAGCTTCCTGTGCATCCTCCCGGACTTCAGCCGTAGTCAGAGCAGGCGCTTCTGAAAGGGCTTCCACCCACTTTGGGCTGCCGCAGCCTCCTTTGGTGGTGGAGGGAGCTCAGCACACACACATGGGAAAATGTCTCCCGCAGGGCTCAGCAGCTGGGATGCTTCCCTTCCCCGGACACTCCCTAAGCCTGCTGGGGGGCCTGCTGGACTCCTTAGGGGCCTGACCTGGTGGGCGGCATCAGTGACATACCCCAAGCAGGGCCCCCCTCTTCCGGCTGCCCATCACAGCCCTGCCCTCCCCGCTCGCTGCTCCTGGCCTAGGACCCCCACCTGTGTGACCTGCACACCTGTATCCTCTCAGGATACCTTTGCTTGGCGAACCCTGCTAAGCCCGTGCGAGGTGCAGGTGTGGCCTGATAGGGCCTGTGATGCTTTCCAGGTGGATCGGGACTAGAAGTGCAGGGTGCAGGGAGCAGGTGTGAAACCGGTGAGGCAGAGGACGAGGCGGGGCGACCAGGGCTGGGACGCCACAGGCAGCCCTGGGTCCACAGCGGCATCAGGAAGGTGCAGAGGTGACTTCTGGCCTCTGCCCCAGGCTTGGCTTCCTGACCACTTCACATTCTCCTGGGAGACCTCAGACACCGCAAGTGCAGCTGCGCGCCGGACACCTCACGCCCTGGGACGGAGAGACAAGGCTTCATCCTCCAGGTCAGCAGCTGGTGAATCGGCCAATGTGGCCTCGCCCAGCCCAGCCCTCAGTGTTCCTGGGGAGCACAATGTTCCACGGGGCTGCTGCATGCCACTCTCACGCTGCTGTGGCAGAGCCGTGTCACTGTGGAGAGACTGCAGGGTGCAGAGCAGAAATACATCCCCTCTGGCCCTTCCAGCAAGGGCTCTTGGACCCCTGCTGTGGGTGACAGTGGCCCAGTGAGAGACTTCAGGCAGAGGAGCGACACGGTCAGGTGTTTTTTTGGAAGGCCTTTGTGTCAGCATGTGTAGGGAGAAGGGGGTGCCTGGCCACGTGGGCGTCGTAGGGTTGCAGGCAGTGGCTCCAGTAAATGCAGTAGGGACAGGTGAAGACAGAGGCCAGAGGCAGGGGCAGGGAGGAGACGCTGAGGACAGGAGCTGAGCAGAGGTTCTGGGAAGCGAGGCCAGAACCCAGGTATGGCCCCACACAGCGCAGGGCGTGGCTGCTGGGGGCATCCAGCGCAGCGAGGGTTTCTCTTAGTGCTTGGGATTTAAGCGGCCCTGGCGCTTCCTCATTAGGGGCCTGTGGTCATTGCAGAACTTACTCCTTCATGGGCTGGTTTTGGCACAGTAATGAACGGACTTGCCCCTCTGTCACTTTTTCACATAGCGTTGGTCATGTGCAATGCACACGGCTCATGTTGGGGAGTTTTAAGGCCCGATTTCAGATTTCAGGGCCCAACCTGGGAGGACTTTGAAGGCCGTGCGTGTCGGATTTCAGGCAGCTCAGTGACTTCAGGAGTGGCCTTTCAGTTGGCAGGCTGGATGAGAGGCACCTGGGCTTGTCACTGCGAGCAAGGTGGACACTGCGTTTCGCATCCCTGCTTGCCAACGTGGACTGCGACACCACAGCGGGGGCGGGGCGGGGGGGGGGGCTGGGCCAGGCGGCCCAGAGGCCAGGGAGAGGCTTCAGAAACGCATTTCTGATGGCAGGTGTCCTTGGTTTATCTTTTAGTCGTATACAACCCTCTTGTAAATGAGAACCCCAGGAGGAAAATGGAACATACATGGCAAGTTTACTCAGACTTCAGTTTCTTTCTTTCCAGGGTGCCTGAAAGAACAGTAGCTGTAAACTTCAGCCAGGTCTTTTTTTCACCTTTAAGCTTGCCCTGCTGCTTCGTCCCTGTTTTCTTTCTCATTTGTGTGTGTTCTCGGCTTTTCTTATTTATAAATTATTCGACACTGTTCAAAATTTAATAACATGTTAAAAAGTATCTTTGATTGCCAACTACTTTATCTCCCCTTGACCAAACGCTAATCAATTTTTAAGTTCTTATTCTGTGCAAGAACTTTTACAAGGGCAGTTACAGCTGGACTTTCTGAATTTAAAACAAACTCTTGATGAATATTTTGGAATTCCTTGGCTAACTTAGAATTCTATCAAATAAATTGCCCCATAAATTATACTACATCATTTGAGTAAAAGAAGTAAAATATACATCTTTCTTTATGGCAGCCTCATTATTTGATGTAACTACTCTACATTTTATGAGGCATTAACTATTCTATTAGAAAAAATATTATCTAACTGTTTTGTGCATACGGGAATGTTCTGGGACTCCCACCCCGCGGTTCCGGGGATGGGGTTATGCTGTGGAACAGCTTGTACCGTGGAGCCTCAGCACACTCTTTCAGCCGCTCCACCTGCGCCCATCTCTGCCGCGAGCTGCTCTGCCCGAGTCCAGACTCTCAGTGTCGTGTCTGGGACACAATCCTTTGCCATCTTCTCCATGGCACCTTCGGCTAGACGGTATCATGTGATCCTGCCACTGCGTGTGGATGTGTGCGGATAACCCCTGTGTGTGCTTCTCCACCTCCGGCCTCTCCCCAGGTTTAGGGCCTCCTCTACGGAGCACTGACTTTGTGGCTCTCTGCCTGTTGTCTGGTCCATGTCTGAAAACCTCATGCTCAAACTGCTCCTCCCAGCCCTCCACGCCTTAGCTGTTGGGGTCCTTATCCAGCAAGGAGTGAGGTTGGAGGCGGGAACCATCCTTGAGCCCCTGCTCTCTTTCATCTCCCGGTGAAGTGAATCCTGGTGCTCCACCTCCGACACACCCCACACCTGACCTTCACCTCTGTCAGCCCGGGGTTGCCCATCAGATGGCTCTCCAGTGGGTTTCACCTTGTTCCCAGCGTATTCTCTATGCGGGAACTGGAATTATCTTCTTAAAATGTAAATCACTTCCCTTTACTGCCCCTCTTAAAACCTTCTTAATAGTCTTCTCTCACACTTGGAATAAAATCCAAAATCCTTATCCCTGCCTGTAAGGTCTGACGTGACGTGGTGTGGCTCTCTCCTTGACATTCACTGGACAACTAGAGTTAATTCCATGCCCACTAAGACTCCTCCCGTCGTTACTTTCATTGATGTAGATTGGTATCAGTTGCTATATTAAGATGATAAAACACATGTTTTATCAATACATGATGTTAGTGATATGGCCCTTACATATTTAGATTGATTTAGCAGTCCCTCTTGATAAGACCACATTTTCTTGAGAATTGTAACAAGGAACATAGACTGTGTAAAGTTCTTCTCCGCATTTTAGTTAGAAATGTAGCCTGCATTCTCTGGACGAGGTAGTTTTATTGGAAAAGCTTCATCCTCTGCTTGCCTCACTCCTGCCCTCCTCTCTGGAGGTCACCCCTGGCCTCCCTATTCCTTGAACATGCCAGGCTGTTTCCCGTTCCAGTGTTTTGCAGATCCTCCTTACTCTGCCCCTGTCCATCGCCCTGTTCATCTCCTTGTCATCATTCCAGATGTCATATTATTAGGCCCTTCCTGGATCCCTATTCTGGGTGGCCTGGTCCCTGCCCCCTCCGCCCCACACAGCATCACCTGTTATCCTTACGTCTGCATATTGTCACCACCTGAGTCCCATGGTTTGTGGATTGTTGTTTATGGTACAAGTCTCTGCACTAGGATGTGAGTTTCGGGAGGGCAGGAGCCATGCTGATTGAGATTGTTGCTGTATCCCACCACCCAGAAATGAGCTCGGCATGCGGTGTGTGCTCATTTAACGTGTGCTAAATGAAAGAAGAAGATGAAGGGCAAGCCATCGTCATGCCTTTTCAGACTCGGTGTCTTTGCTTCCAGCAGTGTGCACAGATAACGAAAGAATGCCCCAGGAGGTGGAGGGCAAGGCGCTATAGAATTGAAATATCTACATGACTTCCCTACAGTGAAGGCTCTTCATCTTTTAATTCTCAGTGGTTCTGACCTTATTGAGGATAAGGAGATGACCTATATGATCCACAGAGCAGCTTGGTCCTCAATAAATGGTGGAGCCTCACATTCCGTCACCCTGATGTTCAGCCTCGCACTCATGACCACACACTCATGACTTTTTGGGCTTAGTTTAAATGTGACCTCATTTTATACCTCCAGCACTGTGGTGTGATCAGGAGACCCAAGCATTGGTAAAGATGTGTCCCTGCCCCCAGCACTAGAGACGGTGGATACATAAACAGCTGTAATCCTGGAAATATTGGTAAAGTGCTACCGGCACAGCAATGAGATGATTTTGATTGTCTTATATTATTGCTAGTTGTTTATACAACTAGTCATAAGACTGTAGGTTGCTTGGAGATGGAGATGCAAGAGAAGCAATATTTTGAAGAACTTTTGAACGATAACACATGGATGTTTATTTATTTTGTATATTCACCTGCAGTTGTAAAAAGAAAATACAGAGATCCCTTGTACCCTTTCACGAGTGTTACAATAGTAACATTTTGAAAAACTAAATATCACAACCAAAATATTGTCATTATACGGTCAAGATATAGAACATTTCCATCACCAAAAGGATGCCTTCTGTTGCCTTTTTATAGGTACACCTACTTCCCTTCCATCCCCCAATTCCTTCCCAAACCCTGACAACTAGTAAAATGTTCTCTATTTGTATAACTTTGTGATTTCAAAAATTTTTATATAAATGGCATATTACAGTAGTTAACCTTTCGGTATTGACTCTTTTCAATCAGTGTAAATTTTCTGGGGATTCATTTAGGTGGCTGCATGTATCAATAGTTTTATTGCTGAGTAATATTCCATAGCACAGATATACTATGGCTTAACCTTTTTAAAAATTATGCTTTAAGTTCTGGGATACATGTACAGATCGTGCAGCATGGTTATATAGGTATACACGTGCTATGGTGGTTTGCTGCATCCATCACCCCGTCACCTACATGAGGTATTTCTCCTAATGTTATCCCTCCCCTAGCCTCCACCCGCTGACAGACCCCAGTGTGTGATGTTCCCCTCCCTGTGTCCATGTGTTCTCATTGTTAACACCTACTTATGAGTGAGAACATGTGGTGTTTGCTTTTCTGTTCTTGTGTCTGTTTGCTGAAAATGATGTCTATGGCCATACCACCCCCAACACGCCTGATCTTGTTTGATTTTTATTTTTAACTAAACTTTTACTTCAAGATAAATGTAGATTGACATGTAGTTGTAAGAAACAATACAGAGAGATCCTATGTACACTTAATCACTTCTCCTCACGGTAGTATCCTGCAAAAAATAGCGTACCCCACAGTACAATATCACAGCCAGGTTGTTGGCACTGGCAGTCACGATACAGCACGTTTCATTGCAGCAGGGATCTGGAGCACTGTCTGTTCATAGCAGCTTCTACTCCCTCCTATCCTCCCTCTCCTCCTTAATCCCTGCCAACTGCTCACCTGTTTCCCATTTCTATCATTTGCCATTTCAGGAATGTTATATAAATAGAGTCATATGGTATATAACCTTTGGGGTTGGCTTTTTCTACTCAGCATAATTCATTCCAGTTGCTATCTGTAGTATCTGTAATGTGTGTGTGTGTTTAAATCTCTCAGCAGTATTCCATGACATGGATGCACTAGTTTGTTTAACCATCAACCCACTGAAACACATTTGGGTTGTTTCCGGTTTGGGGCCCTCATGAGCACCGTTTCTATGAATGTTCACGTACAGGTTTTCATGTGGACATAATTGTTTTCCAGGGCTGCCATACAAAGCACCACAAACTGGGTGGCTCGAACCAACAGAAATTAATTCTCTCATAGTTTAGAGACAAGCAGTCTTAAAGTGTTGGCAGGGTATATTGGTTTGTTCTCATGCTGCTAAGAAAGATGTACCCTAGACTGGGTAATTTATGGAGGAAAGAGGTTTGACTCACAGCTCCACATGGCTGGGGAGGCCTCACAATCATAGTGGAATGTGAATGAGGAGTAGTTATGTCTTCCATGGCGGCAGGCAAGAGAGCATGTGCAGGGGAACTCCCATTGATAAAACCTTCAGATCTCATGAGACTTCTTCACTACCATGAGAACAGTATGGGGGAAACTGCCCCATCATTCTGTTAGCTCCATCTGGCCCTGCCCTTGACATGTGGGAATTATTACAATTCAAGGTGAGATTTGGGTGGGGACACAGCCAAACCGTATCACAGGGTTGCTTTCTTCTGGAGGTTCCAAGAGAGAATCTGTCCCATGCTTCTCTGCAAGATCCCCGTGTGGCCTGCAGTCCCTGATGTTCTTGGCTTGTAGCTGCACTGCTCCAGTCTGTCTCCAACCCCACATGGCCTTCTACCAGTGAGACGCTGTGTCTCTCCTCTTTTTATAAGGCCACCAGTCATACTGGAATTAGTGCCCATCCTAATCCACTGTGACCTTATATTAACTATATCATGACAGACCCTATTTCCAAGTATGATTATATCCAAAGCTATTGGGAGTTGGGATTTCCACATATCTTGTTGAGGGACACAATTCAACCTACAAGAATAGGTTTCCATTTCTCTAGGGTAAAAGCTCTGGAGAGAAATTGTTGGATCATATGGTAGTTGCATGCTTAGTTTCATAAGAAACAAAACTGCTTTCCAGATTCAGAGAGGCTGTATCATTTTATATTCCTATTAGCGATGTATGAATGATCCATTTTTTTCTGCATCCTCGTCAACATTTGGTACCACGGATATTTTTTGTTTTGTTTTGTTTTGCTTTTAGGCACTCTGGTAGGTGTGTAGTGATCCCATTGTGTTATTTGCATTTCCCTAATAAATAATGATGCTCACAGGCTTATTTGTGCCATCTGTATATCTACTTCAGTAAAATGTGTCTTTTACTCAACTTTCTAATTCAATTGTTTACTGTTGAAATTTGAGAGTTATTTAATATCCTAAACACTACTTTATCAGATATTTGATTTGCAAAGTTTATCCCCATCTGTTCCTTGTGTTTTTATCCTCTTAACAGAGTATTTCACAGAGCAAAAGTTTTTAATTCTGTGGTGTCCAATTTATTAACATTTCCTTTTGTGGATTATGTCATTGGTGGTCACATCTGAAAACATTTTGCCTAGGCTTCGATCCTGAAGATTTTCACCGATATTTTTCTAAAGGTTTTATAGTTTTACATTTTATATTTAAATCTATGATCCATTTTGAGGTACTTTCTGTGTGATGTGTGAGATTCAGACCCATGTTCATTTTCTTGCCTATGTGTATCTAATTGCTCTCACACTCTATTGAAAAGGCTATCTTTCCTCCATTGAATTGCTTTTCCCTCTTGCCAAAAAATCAGTTAGGCACATTTGTGTGGGTCTATTTCTGGGCTCTCTATTCTGTTCTGTAAATCTAAATGTCTTTCTTTTTGCCAAGAGATACACTGTTTTGATTGCGGTAGTTATATAGTAAGCCTTCCCATTAGGTAGAGTGATTTCGCCCACTTTGCTCTTTTTTTTCAAAATGGTTTTTAAAATGTATTCTAAGTCCTTTGCTTTTCATATACTTTTTGAATAATCTCAACTATATTTACAAAAAAATCTTGCTGGTATTTTGATAGCAATTGCATTAAAACTGTATGTCAGTTTGGCGAGAATTGGTATTTTTACTGTACTGTCTTACAGTCCATGAATATAGTATATCTCCCCATTTATTTTTATCTTTGATTCCCTTCATTAGCATTTTATAGTTGTCAACATACAGGTCTTATACATGTTTTATTAGATTTACTCATAAGAATTTCATTTTAAAAGTGATTCTAAGTAGTATTATATTTTAAATTTCAGTGTTCATAACTATCATACAGAAATACAATTGATTGAGTGTTGATCTTGTATTCTATGACCTTTATAAACTCTTACTAATTCTGGGAGGCTTTTTTGTAGAGTCCTTGGGATTATCTGCATAGAAAAGTATGCCATCTACAAATAGGAGTCACTTTATTCCTTGCTTTCTGATTTGTATACTTTTTATTTCCTTCCATTGCCTCATTGCATTGGCTAGATTTTCCAGCACTATGTTGAATAACAGTGGTGAGAGCAGAGACCTTTGACTTATTCCTGATGTTATGAATAACGCATTCAGTGTTTCACCAGTAAGTATAAGGTTAGCTTGGGCTTTTTGTAAATGTTTGTTATCAAGGCGACAGTTACCTTCACTTTTAGTTTTCTGGGAGTTTAATTATAAATGGGTGTGATTTTTAAAAAATGCTTTTTTTTTTGCATTGATTGATATAATTGTGTGATTTTTATTTTTTATCATGATAATATGATCATTTACATTGACTGACTTCTTTTTCTTTTCTAGAAACAGGGTCTTGCTTTGCTGCCCAGACTTGTCTGGAATTCCTGGGCTCAACTAATCCTCCTGCCTTAGTTTACCAAAGAGCTGGGATTATAGGCATGAGCCACTGCACCTAGCCTTGAGTGATCAAACCAGTCTTGGCTCCCTGGAATAAATCTTGATTATGGTGTATAACCCTTTTTGTATAGTGTTAAATTCTATTTGCTAATATTTTGTTAAAGATTTTAATGTGTATGTTTATGATGGATTTTGGTCTGTAACTTTAAAAAAAATATAACCTTTGTTTTTTAAAATCAGGGTAATAGTAACTTCATAAAATCATTGCAAATTATTTCTTTCTTGTCTATCTTTTGAAAGACATTATTTAGAATTGCTACTAATTCTTTAAACATTTGGTGGAATTTTCTAGTGAAACATCTAGGGCTTGGAGATCTCTTTTTTTTCAGAACATTTAATTATGAATTCAATATCCTTAATAGTTATAGGGGAATTAAGACAATCTATTTCATGTCAGGTGAGTTGTGGAGTTCATGTCTTTCTAGAAATTAGCTCATTTCATTGAAGTTGTCTAATTGATGTGTGTAGAGTTGCTTATAGTATTCCTTTGTTATCTTTCTGGTGTCAGCATAGCCTGTAGAGAGATCCTCTGTTCAACTGCTGGCATTAGTAATTTGTGTCTTATCTCTCTTTCTTTTTTAGGTTTGTTGGAGGTTTGATAACTTTATTGATCTTTTCTAAGAACCGGCTTTTTGTTTTATTGATTTTTCTATTATTTTTCTGTTCAATTTTTATTGGTTTTTGCTCTTATGTTTATTATCCTTTTTCTTCTGTTTGCTTTGGGTTTACTGTGTTCTTCAGATTCTTAAAGTGAGAGCTTAGATTATAGATTTGAGGCTTTCTATTTTCTAATATAAACATTTAATACTATAAATTTCTCTTTCAGCATTGCTTTAGCTGTGTCTCACAAATTCAGTACATTGTATTTTCATTCAATGTACTTTTAAAATTTCCTGATACTTTTTCTTCATTTCATATATTATTTATGTGTTGTTTAGCTTCCAAGCTTTAAATATTTTCTATTATCTTTCTGTTACTGATTTCCAGTTTGATTTCTTTCCATTGTTCTAAGATAACAGATACACTATAATTTCAATTTTTAAAATAGCTGTTGAAATTTGTTTTATGGAACAAGGTATGGATGATCTAACTTGGTATATATTTCAGGGGCACTTCAAATAATGTATATTTTGCTGTAATTGGGTGGAATGTTCTAAAAAGTAGATTCTATCCTGTGGGTTGGTTGCGTTATTGGGTTCCTCTATATCCTTGCTGATTTTCCTGTAATGTTCTACAAAAGTAGATTCTATCCTGTGGGTTGGTTGTGTTATTGGGTTCCTCTATATCCTTGCTGATTTTCCTGTCAGTTGTTCTACAAATTATTAAGAGAAAGGGGTGTTAATGTTGGCAACTATAATTGTGGATTTATCGATTTCTTCTTTCGTTTCGGTAAGTTGAGGCTTCACATATTTTGCAGCTCTGTTTCTGGTGCAAATATATTGAGGATTGTTGTGTCTTCTTGGTGGACTGACAAGATTCTACCATTATGTAATCTTCCTCACTGCCTCTGGTAATTTTCTTTCTACTCAAGTCTACATGATCTGATACGAATATAGGTGCTCCTTTCTTTTGACTAATATTTGCGTGTTATGTTTTTTTCATTCTTTTACTTTCAACCTATATTGTTGTATTTAAATTTAGCTTCTTGTAGACAGAATGAGATTAGATCAGTTTCCCTTTATCCCCACAGTCTACCCATCTTTGTCTTTTAACTGGTGTGTTTTAACCATTTACATTTTAGGTAGTTATTAATATGTTAGGCTTTAAGTTTTCCATTTTGTTTTCTGTTTTTCCTCTCTGTTTTTGTCTGCTTACTTTTTCATGCCTTCTTGTTATTTACTTGAACTTTTAAAATAATTCTATTTCAGTTCATCTATAGTATTTTTTGGGTGTATCTCCTTGTATAGCTTTTCTACATTGATTATTCTAAGTATTACATTATATATGCATAATATTACAGGCTACTACTGTTGACATTTTACCAATGTCACTCAAGAGAAGTGTAAAAAGTTTATCATCTTTTGCTTTCCCTGTTTATAATTGTCTTAACTATTTCCTTTTCATATATTTAGAACCATATCAGACAATATTATAATTTTTATTTTAATCCTCTTGATAAAACTCGAGGAGAAGAAAAATGTGTTATATTTATTCGTATTCTAACCTTTTCCATTGTTCTTCCTTTCTTTTTGATGTTTCAAGATTTCTTCTTTTGTTATTTTTGTTTATGTAATTCCTTTAGCCATTCTTTTAGGGTAGTTCTGCTGGTAACACATTCTTTTAGTTTTTTTTTTTTTAATTTGAGACTGTCTTGATTTTCCTTCATTCCTGAAAGATATTTTTGTGGTACATAAGATTCCAGGTTGACAGTTCTTTTCTTTTAGTGCTTAAAAGTGTGCCACTTTTTCTAGCCTCTATGGTTTCTGATGAGAAATATGCTATTATTCAACTTGTTTTTACAATATAAGTGTAATTTATCTCTCACTGCTTTCAAGAATTCCTTTCCTTGTCTTTAGTTTTCTTTTCTTTTCGTTTTTTTGAAACGTACAAAATGGTTTATTTGAGTTCAGGAACTTCCCCTGTTACTAAGAACTCTATTTTAAAGAAACGGTACAAAAAGGCAAATTCTAACCCAAAACAACTCAAAACGTTTTCCACTCAATACTGATACAAACATGTAAAAAAGAGTATAAAAAGTTATTCATTTAAATATATACAAACTCTTTTAAACTCAAATAGTGTTTTAATACTTATCGAGGATATATACAATGAGGCGAAGGAAGAAGGTACGCTGAAGGAGCGTATATTGCAACAGCCTAGAGGGTACTGTTAAGTCTATTATACTGCAAACTTTTGTAACTAAAATGTCTTTTATTTCAATGTGGACAGGGCTTTCCCTGATGGAGCATCGGTAGCTATTTCTCAGCTGAACTTATTCTTTTGGATTTAATGAAGGCCATGCCATGTATCCGCATGTGAGTATTTAAGGCAGCTTCAGTTTCAAAAGTTTTTGCACACACTTTGCACTTTCTGACACGGTGCCATCGGGGGACTCATCCTCGTGGCTGGGTTTGTTCTCCTGTTGGTTACCTTCCCCAGCCCTGTTCTGCTTGACACTGAGTTTCCTTTAACTTGTGCACGATGAAGAGGCACCTGGACAGAGAGACGTGAGATGTGTAGCAGAGGCCACAGTCCTGGCACTGGTAGGAAGAATCATTGTATTGATGAGGGATGTGTTTGTGGAACTGCAGCAGGTTTTCGGTGGTGAAGTCACACATGACATGCCTGTGAATCTTAAAAACGTTGATTTTCAGCTTTGTCAGTGGTTGAGTGATTGCTCCTCTGGGAGGCCTGAACTCCAGAACTGGTTCTTCCAACTTCCGCTTGGGACTGGGGACCTGGTGTCTTCTTTTATTTGTTTCCTCCTCATTGGTGGCATCTGTCATTTCTTTCAGGTCAGGGTCCTTGCTTCTCCAGCATCAACCATTTGGTAAAGATATGCCTGGAGTCTGGGCAGTGGAGGCCTATACTTTAGACACCTGCCTGACCAACATGGTAAAACCCTATTTCTACTGAAAATACAAACAATTAGCTGGTGTGTGGTGGTGCATGCCTGTAATCCCAGCTACCTGGGAGGCTGAAGCAGGAGAATTGCTTGAACCCAGGAGATGGAGATTGCAGTGAGCCAAAATCACAGCACTGCCCTCCAGCCTGGGCAACAGAGCAAGACTCTGTCTCAAAAAACAAACGAACAAACAAAAAAACAAGGGATTTGTCTTGCTCTGCCTGCATTCATCCTGGAACCCACAGCGTTTCTCTTAGATAGCTCGTGGGGACCGGAAGAAATGTGCCATACACATCTGGTGAGTAAGGAGGACTGACAGGTGAATAGTCCTCTCAGCAAGAATGTTGAGTTTGTGCATTGCAGGAGAGCACGGATTCTTGCGGAGCAGGCTGCCTGGGTTCAAACATCAGCTCCGCCATCATCAACAGTGGGACATTGAATAGATTTCTTAAACCTCAATGACCCCAACTTCCTATACTGTAAAGTGAGGATAATATTATGCTATATAGTGAGAGCTAAATGAGTTAATATATGTCAACTGCTTAAAATAGTACCCAACACATAGAATATCATACAGATTAGCTACTTTTATTGCTGTCAGTATAATCTGTTAGGTAAGGTGTGGCATCTGTCATCTGACTCCTCTCTTGGGCTCCCTGGCCATCTGCTTCTTGTGGTCACTGCCTGCTGCAAATGCTCCCACGTGTTGAGTTCCTCATGCTGAGATCAGGACCTGCCTCGAGGAGAGCCAGCTGTGGCTCTGTGGCTGCTGAGCCCAGATGGAGGTCACTTTGCATTCCTGGGTGGACTCTCCCTACCCATCCTGCTTTTGTCCTGGACAAACCTGCATGCCTCTGCCTGTCTTGTGGGGTGCCCTCCATCACACACTCAATCACTCTCTTCTACATTTTTATTTCTAGAAACTTTTCAAAATCTTCAAGCCCTGACTCAGCTCCTCCTTCCAGAAGGAGGCTGAGGCTTCTGCTTCTCATACACATGTGGGGCTTCTCAGACGCGGTTGCCTCCTCTTCCCTTGTCCACGTTCTTCCTGAATCATGGGTCTCCAAGGAAGATGCCTTACTCCTCCCAGACTCCAGGGTGTTCTGGCCACATCAATCCAGGGCTGCATGAGTTTCCTCAAGCTGCTGTAACAGGTGATCACAATCTGGGTGGCTAAAAGCCACAGATGTTTGTCTCTCACAGTTCTGGAGGCTGGACATGTAAAATCAAGGTGTTGGAAGGACTGGTTCCCTCCAAGAGCTGTGAAGAGAATCTGCCCTGGCCTCTGCTTAGCTTCTGGTGCTTTCCTGGCAATCTTTGGCAGCCCTTGGCTTCTAGATGGATCATCCAGTTCTCTGCCCTCATGTTCCCATGGTGCTGTCTGTGTATGTCCATCCAAATTTCCCTCTTTGTGTAATGACGTCAGTCATATTGGGTTAAGCGTCCGCTCCAATCTGACCTCATCTTAGTTCACCTCATTACACCTACGAAAACTTCATTTCCAAAGACAGTCACCGTCACAGGTACCAGGGGTTGGGACTTTAACATACTTTTTAGAGAACATAATTTGAAGCATAACAGCAACTTCTCAAACTTGGACCTCTGCTGAGTTAGAAATCTCACTCTGCGGGCAGTATGCAGGAGTTTTGGAGGAAAAAAGTGTCCTGGGAACAGGTGTGTGAATTAGGATGCTGTTAAAATGGTTACAGAAAGAGATTACATTCTGAACCAAAGAGTGAGGTTTGGGGTAGATTATTTCGTCTCTATGTAAAATTTTGTATCCAGAAATTCACAGGCATTTTCAAAAGTGTATTTTCCTCCTCCCCTTCGGTGCCAGGTGTCTGAGCTTTGCAAACGTGGATTTTCTCGCAGCTCTTCTGTGTGTTGCTGGAGGCCAAGCTCATGAAACTACCCATAGTGGGGACTGAGCAGCTGTGTGTTGGGGCTGCTGAGAGCTGAGTTTGTTTCTGTAAATTTTGTTTTATTTTAGTCTTTCCAATGACTGCCATGGGGCCTAATTCTCAGCCAAGGGCTAGGAAGGAAGGCCTTTATTGTTTAGATGTAGGCGTTTGGGATAATGTGGGAAGCAAACTGTACCGTGTATCTGATGTAAGCCCTTCCCGGGCAGCTCACCACATCGAAAGCTTCATGGAGAAGCAAGACCGTTGCCGCCTCGGGAGAGACTGCGGTCTTATTGTGAGTCAAGCATCATTTTTCCTTTTTAATTTCCACAGCCTTATTTAGCTTTAGAAACATTCCTTTCAAATATATTATGTTATTCTAGTGTATGTTTCCTTCCTTTATAATAAAGCCGTGGAAATTATTCTGAACATAGCCTAACAGCAAAGAAAAAACTCAACCGCAATAATGAACCCACAGGCAATTACATTCTTATACATTCTTGTATTCTCAATGCAAGCATCTTTCCAAATTTCATACGTCAACTAGATGGACAGAAAAAGATATAAAGAAATATGTTTAAGTAAGTAAAATACCTGTTTAAGTCTATATGTGTTGGAGTTGAAAAGGGCATTTAAGATGACTGAGAACACCCTGGTGAAAGCATCCATTCCTTGAGCAAATATTTACTGACGCTGACAGTGGTCAGGAAATGGCTACAGAGGTGGGGAGGCGGGCAGGCCTTGGTCTGGCCCTGGGACCTCAGGTGGTGAAATGTTCTTGATTTGTCTGCAGACCTCTGCCGCAGCACCGATGCCTGACCCTGCTGATGAGCTGACCTCAAGTTCCCTTTTTCCACATTATTCCTGGAATATTTCCAACCTCTTCAAGCCCTGACTGAGCTTCTTGGTCCAGCGGGAGGCTGGGGTGCCTGGTGCTGACACCCGCTGAGGCCTCGGGGCAGGTGCCTCCCCTCCCCTCCGCACTCTGCACTCTTCCCGTGTTCTTGGTGTCCGTCTCCTAGGAAGACGCTTTCCCACAAATACCCTTCATCCCATTCTCTCCACCTGACATAATGCGACTTTACACAAACCTGAGCCATCCGCATCTGGATGTGGACTGTTGCCAGCAATGCCAGGGCAAGCATTGCCCAGTGCACCCCAACCCCCGAGGTTCAGCCTGGCTCTCGGAGTTGCGGGGACAGTGTGACGAGGCCGCTGGGCAGGGCAGGTCACAGCAACAATGATAACAAGAAGGTCCGAGTGTTCAGTGGGAAGAAACACAACATATCAGTACGTTGACATGGCTCAGAATCACCTTCCAAAATGTCTCCAGGTTCATCCTCTCCTGCGCTGCCCATCAACTGCTTCCTTTCCCCATCAATCATCTCTTTGCATTTTGCATCTTTGCTCACCTCCCCCGTCCTCTCCTTTGGCCATAAAATTCACCAGGCATTCCTCACTGGAAAGTGAAATAACAAGAAGAACAGAACCAGGAAGTGGTGACCAACTTCTCTGGGCGCTGTCTCCATCTTCAAGGGGACATTCTTTCCCCCTTCCTCTTTCCAACTCAGTATTTCTTGAAAGAGTATCTGACTCTGGCAACCTTTCCAGCCTCATGCCCGCTGCCTCCTCCATCGTCTGCAGCTTGGCTCGCGCCGTGTCCGTTTTCGATTGTCCGTCTCTCCTGAGCTCCCTCGAAGCACTGCTGCTGCCCTGGGATCCCACGCTGGAGTCAGTAGAGTTGCACCCGGCGAAGCCCTGCGCTTGGCTCAGGGTGCAGCACCCGCAGCACCTGCAATCCAGCTCGGGCAGATCTCTCTGCTGTGTGCTTCCTTGTACAGGGTAGGAAGTGATTCTGGGCTTTTTATACTTATGTTCGAGGCATGGGCCCAGGCATCCAGACCTCAGTCCCTCCCCAGAGCAAGTGGATTCAGGAGGAGCCACATAACCAACTTGAGAGAGATTTTGAGACATCGGCACATACTTTCCTTCTCTGTAACTTTTCTTCCCTGTCCTCCCGTTCAAGCTGTTGGCTGGCCCTGAGCTCACTGCATCAGGGAGGGGTGTGCAGACATGGCGTGAGTCCTCCTGGCCCTTCCCTCCTACTGTCTAAATCTAGAGTTGGATGAAGATCCTTGGATATAGATATTTAGGGGCACAGGCAGTGAGGAGAGATTTACCTAGGCTTAGGAGATTAAATAGAAAAAAGGACGGATGAGAATTGGGTATCCAGAGAGAGAAAAAGGAAATGCTCTGTCCACTCCCAAAGCAATGCCTCTGGAGAGGGAGAGGCATCGCTTCCAGAGAGGATGTCCGGCCCCTGGGGCACCGATGCAGATGGGAGGTGGCCACTTCCAGCAGCTTCCTGTCCCCACTCCGGTCCTGGCACTGTAGAGACAGCCACGTGAAGTTATCAAGGCTGAGGATGGGATGGCTCAGAGAAGACGGGGAGGATGGGCAGCCTGGATGCCAGTAACCCACTCCCATCCCAGTGCAGTGGAATTGTGGCATGACCCATGGAGTGTTCATTCTAAATTGTTCGTCAGCTTGAGGTAGGAAGTGAAAGCTTTGAAACAGGACTTAAGGTGGTCAAGTTGAGAATAAGAACGTGGTATGTATTTTGCATTTGAACTTGAGAACCCAGCACTCTCTGCAGAATCCTCTCTCTGCAAGATGTGCTTGGACCTGTGAGGAGAGTGGCCCATTGGCAGGCACACTGTCCAGGTCCAACCTCCGCCATCATCCTGGACTCCAAAAATCGTGTCCATTAATTCCAGCATTTTCCCTCCCCAGTTCATCACCACGTGTCACCCTGGGACGGGACCAGGAGTAGTTGGTCCTCTTGACACAACTTCAACTACTTCTAGTTTGCTGGAGTCTGGGTTGTGACAACATCTCCCACTGCCTTCAGCACATTCCTTTTGCTTACATTCCTGTTGCGAGGCCAGAAATCTGTGTGTATTTTTTTTTTTAACCCAGATTCACCTCTCTTTGCTGCCAAGACCCTCCTAAGACTGATAGGCGTAGTGCGCAGCACGCTGCGTCTTCAGCTTCTGAATCACCTGCAGCCTTGGAGGGGCCACTCAGCCCTGCACGCACCTCCCTCATGTCACAGTTCCTGTTTCGTGCTGTTGTTTTTCACTTGGATGCCAACTCTGTACTCTGTGCTCTTGGTTTCTGACAAGTAGCATCTACCGTGGGTAAATTGATTGCCTCTTGATTTTGTTTCTCAGCCATGAAAAGAGAAGGTCCTTCACAGCCCAGGCGTGCTGGTGGCCTGCTTGGGTCCCCGAGTGGCTGGCCCCATCTTAGTCATCACCCTCTGTTTTCTCATGGCATGTTTTAACTTTTAACTTTTTCTTTTTTTAAGACAGTCTTACTTCTTCGCCCAGGCTGGAGTGCATGATCTTGGCTCACTGCAACCTCTGCCTCCCAGGTTCAAGCAATTCTCCTGCCTCAGCCTCCACAGAAGCTGGGATTACAGGCACATGCCACCATGCCTGGCTAATTTTTATATTTTTAGTAGAGATGGGGTTTCTCCATGTTGGCCAGGATGGTCTCGATCTCTTGACCGTGTGATCCACCTGCCTTGGCTTCCCAAAGGGCTGGGATTACAGGCGTAAGCACAGTGCCCGGCCCCTAACTTTTAACTTTGAATGAAATTTCCATATGAGAAGATGTGGCTGTGCTCCCTCCTTGTGGCCCACCCTTCCTTGTGAGAAGTCCTGGGAGGGCAATCGTCTGATGACTTCACACGAGGCTGCCACCGTGCCTGTCCCTGTCCACCCTGCCACACCCTGAGCGTGCACCACAGCCACTCCGGGGGCGCCAGTGGCCCCTACTGACTTCTATTCCTCTGGGAGGACACTCTGGGGACCATCACCCCCATGCAGGGCCCACTTTGCACTGTCAGCTTCAGGTTTCCAAGACTCAAAGCCGCGATGCTGCAGGCCGGCTCAGTTCTGGACACAGCGTGAGCTTCCCATGCTCCTCCTGGAACTGGGTTTTTCCTTTATTCCTGCAGATTGATCACCAGCTTCCTCTGGAGAGGAGGAAGTAGGATTAGCCTTCAGCTTTCTCTAGCCCTCATCTCTGCAGGTTGATCCCTGTGCCATCCCCAGACCCTCCATCAACACTGACCAGTGCTGGGTGAGGACTGAAGACCTGGCTGGTTACTTCTCCGTGTGACTGCTGCTTTGGCAGCTCTTCCTTGAGGCACACGTCCATGTACAAGCAATGTGTGTTTTTAAAAACGAAATATTTAAAACAGTACAAAAAGCCACTGATGCTTAGGTATCTACAACTGAGATTAAGCAGATGTTACTATTTTGCCATATATTCTTTACCTCTTTATTTTAAAGAAATTAAACAAATAAAAAAATTACAGTGCCAGCCATGGTGGCTCACGCCCTAATGCCAGCACTTTGGGAGGCTGAGGTGGCTGGATTACTCAAATTCAGGAGTTTGAGAGCAGCCTGATCAACGTGGTGAAACCCCACCTCTATTAAAAATGCCAAATTAGCCAAGTGTGGTGGCACATGCCTGTAATCCAAGCTACTTGAGAGGCTGAGTCAGGAGGATCACTTGAACCAGGGAGGTGGACATTGCAGTTAGATGAGATTGTACCATTGTACGCCAGCCCAGGCAATGAGGGAAACTCTGTTTCAAAAAAAAAAAAAATTATAGCTACAAAGAGGCTATAGTGATGGATACATGTGATTATGCACAAAGGGTGAACCCTGAAGCAAACTATGGACTTTAGTTAGTAATCATATCAATACTGGATCATTAATTGTAACAAATGTGCCTCACTACTAGATGTTAATGGTGGCTGAGTGTGCTGTGTATGTATATGTGTGTGAGTGTGTGTGTGAAGGGGTATATGGAGCACTCTGTACTTTCTTCTCAAGTTTTTTGTAAACCTAAAGCCAATGTAAAAATCAATCCTAGTAAATACATATTAAATTACTGAATATACTTGTATAAATAGCTACAGCCCTATTCTCTCTCCTTCTTTCTCCCTCTGTCCTCCTCCCTGCTGGCATCTGCTACCTTAGAGTGGTGTGTGGTCCTACCTGTCACTCTGAGAGCACTGCCCCTCCCCTAGCTCTTCCTGTAGGCCCGGTCTGTGGCAGATAGCCCCATCCTGCCTCTCCACTGGCCAGCCTTCTTCCTGTCAAAGACTCTGTGAGCCATTACTCAAACTCTTCAGTCGGTTGTAAATGGTGAAGGCTCCTGTAGGCATAAGGAGAGTCTCATATGTGTAATTAAAATATTCATTTATGAAGGCAAATATCTAAACTGTGATTCCACTTATCCACCTACCTGGATGATCCAAAGAGACTTCGTCTTAGGATCCTTCACTCATTCACATCCGCAAATGTCTGTTTTCCATATCAGATCACATTCTGAAGTCCCAGGAATTAGGACCTGACATCTCAGTTATTATACAACCCACACACCCTCTCACAGGCCTGCCTCTGGTGCTCGAGGTTGGGGCGTGGGGTGTAGGGTGTGAGGCAGGGATCAGAGGGACTAGGTAGAGTCCCTGGACTGCACAGAAGTAATCCTGCCTTAGTGCCTTTGGGTGTTGGTAGTTCCCAATGCTATATTTTTAAACATTTCCCTGCTTTCTTTGGCTCTTGCTTTCTGGGAACATCTCACAGGTGAGGCCAGGCAGCACAGGGTTTCAAAGGGCTGGCTTGTGGGTAAGTCAGGTGATGGCTGTGCCCACCACTTGTTTATTTTTAAGACAGGTAATAGCAACACACCTCACTGATTGCTGTGAGGATTCCAGTACATGTAAAATATTTAATGCAGTGCCTGCGACACAACACCTGCCTGGGGAGGATTGGCCATTTTTGTTGGCAGAAGCTGCAGCTCCTCTGATAGGGCAGTGCCTACCCCTCCTACCCCCCTACATCCAACACTGCTGAAGCCCCTGCCAAGGTTCTCTTCCCAACAGGAAGCTTTCTAGCTGTCTATGAACAATGTTTATTATGTTCTTTCCTCTTTTCTGATTTAGTATCTGATCAAGGAGTGTACATTGTGTTGGCTGTCATGTGACCTTAGTCTTCTCTATTCTAGCTGTACCTGGGACTTTAAAAGAGTTTCCATGCTGTTTACATTTTTTAAGGCCCAGGTTGATTGTTTCACAGGATGCTTTTTAATTTTCATTTGTCTAATTGTTCATTATTAGATTCATTCTTGCAGGGATGACATCAACAGGCAATGTTCACCTTTCCCACTGTGGCCTGTCAGAAGGACAGGCTGTTAGTTCATCCAGTCACTGGGATGTTCAGCTTGATTACCTGTTTCAGGTGGCATTTGCTGAATTTCTTCATTGTAAAGGTATCTCTCTCCCTTTGTGCTTAATAAGTAACTTGTGTTGTAGTTCTTTGAGACTTTGTGAAATCCTATTCCTCTATGCTCTTTTTCTCCAATGGTTTTAGCATTCCTCACTAAATGTATTTTGAGTTATTGCTATGCTGGAGGCAAAGTAGTGATTTTTTATTTCCACCATTTCTTTTGTTTTAGTTAAGACATAATAATGGTACATATTCATGGAATATAGAGTGATGTTTTTATACATGTATGCACTATATCATGATCAAATTAATGTAATTCACTGACATCACCTCAAACATTTATCATTTATTTGTGTTGAGAACATTCAAAATTCTCACTTCTAGCTTTTTGAAAATATACAATAAATCATTATTAACTATACTCATCCCACAGTGCTATAAAAGATTATATTGGGTTGGTGCTAATAATGGCAAAAACTGCAAATACTTTTGCACCAACCTAATAACTTATTCCTCCTATCTAGACGTAACTTTGTGCTGGTTAACCAACCTTTCCCCATCTTCCCATCTCCTCACCCTTCCCAGCCTCTTATAAGCAAAGCTCTACTCTCTCATAATAGTTTCATAATAGTTCATAATAGTTTACTTCTATGAGTACAACTCTTTTTTTTTTTTTTTTTTTTTTTTTTAGCTTACACATAAGTGAGAAATGCAGTATTTGTCTTCCTATACCTGGCTTATTTTAATTAACAAAATGTCCTCCAGACTCATCCATGTTACTGTGAATAATAGGATTTCATTCATTTTTTGTGGCTGACTAGTATTCCATGGTGTTTATGTACCATGTTTTCTTCCTCAATATCTGTTGATGGACATTTAAGTTGATTCCATATCTTGGCTATTGTGAGTAGTGCTGTCATAAACATGGAAATGCAGGTATCTCTTTGATACATGGATTTCCTTTCCTTTGGAAGTACCCAGTAGTGGGATAGTTGGATCATATGGTGTACTATTTTTAGTTTTTTTCTATACTGTTTTCTATAATGGCTGTGCTAATTTACATTCCTATGAAGACTGTATAAGGGTTCCCTTTTCTCTGCATCCTTACCAGCATTTATTTTTTTGTCTTTTTGATAATAGCCTTAGTAGAGTGAGATGGTATCTTATTGTGATTGTGATTTGCATTTTCCTGATGATTAGTGATGTTGAGCATTTTTTCATATACTTCTTGGCCATTTGTATGTCTTTTTTGAGAAATCTTTATTCAGATTCTTTGCCCATTTCTATGCCTGGCTTATTTTAATGAACAAAATGTCATTTTTTTTGCTATTAAGTTGCTTGAGTTCTTTGCATATTCTGGAAATTAGTCCCTTCTCAGATGAATAGTTTGCAAACATTTTCCTCCATTCTGTTAGTTGTCTCTTCACTCTGTTGATTGTTTCCTTTGCTGTGCAGAAGCTTTTAATTTTAACACAGTCCCATTTATCTATTAGGTTGGCGCAAAAGTAATTGCAGTTATTGCCATTTAGTTTACTTTTGCCATTTATTTTTAAATGGCAACAACTGCAATTACTTTTGCACTAACCTAATATTTTTGTTTTCTGTTGCCTGTGCTTTTGAAGTCTTACCCATAAAACCTTTGCCTAGACCAATGTCCTGAAGCATTTCTTTTATGTTTACTTCTAGTGTTTAATAGTTTTGGGACTTACATTTAAAGCTTTAATCCATTTTGAGTTGATTTTTCTATATAGTGAGAGATAGGGGTCTAGTTTTCTTTGCCTTCAAATGGCTATCCAGTTTTCCCAGAACCATCTATTGAAAAGGGAATTCTTTCCTCACTGTATGCTCTTGGCACCTTTGTTGCAAATCAGTTGGCTATAAATATATAAATTTATTTCTGGATTCTCTGTTCTGTTTCGTTCATCTATGTATCTGCTTTTATATCAGTACCATGCTGTTTTGATTCATATAGCTTTGTAGCATATCTTAAAGTTAGAGGGTATAATTTCCCCAACTTTTTCTTTTTTATCAGTATTGCTGTGCCTATATATGATCTTTTTTGGTTCCATACAATTTAAAAATTGTTTTTTTTTTATTTCTGTGAAGAATATAATTGTTATTTTCATAAGTATTGTATTGAATATATAGACTGTTTTGGGTACTATGGTAATTTCAATTAATTCTTGCAATTAATTCTTTTGATTCTTTCAAGTATTAATTGTTTCAATGCACAGGAAGGGGATGTCTTTCCAATTTTGGTGTGTCTTTATTTCATCAGTATAGATTTTTCATTCTTTGGTTAAATTTATTCCTATTTTATTTTGTAACTATTGTAAATGGTATTGAAGTCTATTTGTTTTTCAGATAGTTAATTAGTGATGTATACAAATGCTAATGTTTTTATAGGTTCATTTTGTATCCTGCAACTTTATTGAACTCATTTTTCAGTTCTAGGAATTTTTTGGTGGGGTCATTAGGTCTTTCTACATATAAGATCATGTATTCTACAAAGACAAACAATTCAACTTGCTCTTGTCCAGTTTTGATGATCTTATTTTCTTTTTCTCATCTAATTGCTCTGGCAAGGCTTTCCAGTACTATGCTGAATAAGAATGGTAAAAGTGGGCATCCTTGTCTTGTTTCAATTCTCAGAGAAAAAGCATATATATATGTGTGTGTGTGTGTGTGTGTGTGTGTGTATGTATATATGTGTGTGTCTGTGTATGTATGTATATATATATATACACACACACACACACACATACAGACCCCAGTGTGTGGTGCTCCCCTCCCTGTGTCCATGTGTTCTCATTGTTCAACACCTGCCTGTGAGTGAGAACATGCAGTGTTTGATTTTCTGTTCTTGTATCTTTGCTGAGAATGACGGTTTCGAGATTCATCCATGCCCTACAAAGGACACAAACTCATTGTTTTTTTATGGCTGCATATTATTCCATGATGTATATATGCCATATTTTCCTTGTCCAGTTTATCACCGATGGGCATTTGGGTTGGTTCCAGGTCTTTGCTATTGTAAACAGTGCTGCAATGAACATATGTGTGCATGTGTCTTTATAATAGAACGATTTATAATCCTTTGGATGTATACCCAGTGATAGGATTGCTGGGTCAAATGGAATTTCTATTTCTAGGTCCTTGAGGAATCGCCACACTGTCTTCCATAATGGTTGAACTAATTTACACTCCCATCAACAGTGTAAAAGTGTTCCTATTTCTCAACATCCTCTCCAGCATCTGTTGTCTCCAGATTTTTTTTAATGATAGCCATTTTAACCGGCAGGAGATGGTATCTCAATGTGGTTTTTATTTGCATTTCTCTAATGACCAGTGGTGATGAGCATTTTTTCATATGTTTGTTGGCCTCATATATGTCTTCTTTTGGAAAGTGTCTGTTCATGTCCTTTGCCCACCTTTGAATGGGTTTGTTTGTTTTTTTTCTTGTAAATTTGCTTTAGTTCTTTGTAGATTCTGGATATTAGCCCTTTGTCAGATGGGTAGATTGCAAAATTTTTTTCCCATTCTGTTGGTTGCTGGTTCACTTTAATGATTGTTTTGCTGTACAGAAGCTCTGGATTTTAATTAGATCCCATTTGTCTATTTTGGCTTTTGTTGCCAATGCTTTTGGTGTTTTAGTCATGAAGTCCTTGCCTATGCCTATGACCTGAATGGTTTTGCCTAGGTTTTCTTCTAGGGATTTTATGGTGTTAGGTCTTATGTTTAAGTCTTTAATCCATCTG